>PVJL010012024.1:0-39487 GCA_004026885.1 Lyroderma lyra | reverse complement strand
TGGTTCTATATTCCCTCTCTTCCTCTTTCTGAGCTGTTTCCATGTTCTGATCTTCAATATCACTAATTCTTTCCTCCATCTGGTTGGTCCTGTTTCCTATGGCAGTTATTTCATTTCTCACTTCTTTTATGGTATTATTTATTTCTCATATTTCCATCTCAATCTTTCTTATGTTTTGAATTTCTTTGTTAAATTGTTCTTTTTGTTCACAGAGTTCCTTGTTTATGTCGTTTATATCCTTTTTTATGTTATTTATCTCAGCTATGGTGTTCTGCCAATAGGTTTTCATTTCTCTCACAGCCTTTAGAATGGATGCTTTAAAGTCTCCATCACTTAAATGAGACCCTTCCAGATGTAATAAGCTGTCTTCTGGATAATTTTCATGTTCTTTCTGAGGAGTTTTAGTTCTTAAGGAATTCATCCTGTCTGCTGGGTTCTTCCTCTTTGACATGAGGGCTTTCTGTTCAGTGCCCAGATTATTGCTTTTGTGGTGTCTTGCTGTAGGGCAGACACTAGGTGGCACTGGGGGTCAAGTTTTGGGGGAGAGGGGGCTGTTTGTTTCTTGTTTCTGATCTCCTACTGCGTTTGGAGGCTATGCGCATATATCCTGGGGAGAGGCCAACAAAAGGCGTTCTGCCTTCTGCCCTTTGCTGGGGAAGCTGTTTCAGGGCTTGTTTCTGCTGGCTGGGGTGAATGCTATCAAATCAGTCTTTCTTCTCAGCCCTGATTCAGCACCTGGCTGTCTACGGGCTCACACTGCTTTCAGAACCCTGGGGTGCACAAGGAAGTGCCCCGCTCCATAAGTCCAAAGCTGTGGGCCTGGTCTGAGACAGCAGGGTCGCCTTTGCAGCAGGCTAGGAACAGGAACTGCAGCCCTGTGTAGGCCTCCAGGGGGCTTAGAGCTGGGGTGTCATCTTTGCAGTTCAGAGTCCTCGCTCAGCCCTTTTACCACTCAAAAGTTCCAGAGGCTTGCTCCCAAACTCCGTCCCCAGCATGCAGCTCCAAAGCCCAGCTCCCCGGTCTCTCCCCTCCCTCAAACTGTGCCGCTCGGAATAGTCAGCAGGGTCGTGTCCTATTGTAGTCTGTCTCTGCTCCCTTCCCTCTCCCCGAATCACCCCCTTCTTGCCAACCTTCAGGTGTTTACTTGCGATTTGTGGATTTCTCAACAGCTGTTTTGTCACTCAGGGTCCTCTTTCTTGGTTCCTGGATGGCCGTTCAATTGTGTTTTCTGGGAGAGGCTTTAGGGACCTCCTCTCCAGTTGCCATCTTGCCTTCTTCCCCATGATGACTATTAACTGGACTTGTGGTGATCATTTTGTAATATATACAAATATTGATTCAGTATGTTGTACACCTAAAACTAATAGTATGTCATATGTTAATTGTACCTCAATTAAAAAATAATTTAAAAAAAAAAAGATTTGGAATGGAGAAGAAGGGCTGAAGGCAGCTATTTGTGATGCTGAGGACTGCTTGCCTTTCTGCCGTGTGGCCTTTCTCCCAGCCTCATAACAATGGGAACTTGCACACATCTCCCCCCAAGAATCTGAGCTAGGAGAAGAAGGCGTTGTGTAGAAAGAGAAGGAAGGGTGCCTGGACAGAGGGAGAAAGAAATGTACAAAAGCTGGTGAGGTGGCAGAATCACAGAGAGTCAGGAAGAAAGAGAGATTCAAGTTGACATCATTTTCAAATAGATAATGCTCCTGTTATGACATATTCCTTTTTGTCACTGGAAAATTGAGGGGAGAGCTCTCTTGCCAGTGAATTAGTACAATGGAAATCTTTTGTTTTGTTTTTGCCCTCTCAAGTTTCCCCTTCCCCTCCTTCAGGTAATACCTGTAATTAGCTCCAGCATCTTGTCATCCCCAATGAGATGAATTTTGGGGTGAATGACAGTCAAAATGCCCATGCATGCTCCCCTTGGCCCCATAACACAAGTCAGATCAATCAAGTATATCCTCCCTGGATTTTGACTTTTGAGTGGAGTGAACAAAGGATGAAATCCTAAACTCCTTATCATGACCTATGAGACTCTCTATGACCTAACCCCCACCTGCCTCTCCACAGTCATCTTCTGCCACTCCCCTGGCAGTCACTCCACTGCTGTCCTACTGGCCTTCTTCCTGTTTCCTGACCCACCAAGCTTGTTATGGCGTGAGGGGCACTGCACTTGCTATTCACTTTGTCTCTTCCCTCTTGATTTCTCAGTCGGCTTCTCTTTCTTCTTGCAGTCCTCTGTACAAATGGTCTCTACAAAGAGTCCTTTCTTGAACCAACTTATTTAAAGTAACCCTTCCAGTTACTTGGTAGAAGAAGATAATGACTTAATCAGGAGGAGCAAGGAAATACCTCTCTCTCTCTCTCTCTCCTTTCTTCCCTCCTCTCCCTCCCAAGGAGCACCCTCACCACTAAAAATTCTAGATTATTCTTCTGTGCTTTCTTTGTCCACTCTATGGGATTTCTGGATGGACAAGCAGAGCCCTGAATCAAACAATTGGAGAAATTCCATATGATCCAGAAAGGGAAAAATAGAGACAGAGTCAGAGACAGAGAGGGGAAGAGAGAGAGAATGAGAGAGTGGGGAGAGACACAGGCAATGGCATAGACAATGACACAGTTCCCTCCTTGCTGATGAATTGGTGGGTTCCAGGTCTAGGAGAGAGAGAGAGGAATGAAAAGTAATCTTTTAATAGCTATAGCATTTCATTTTGGGGTGACAAAAACATTTTGGAATTAGATCAAGATGATGGTTGCACAACATTGTGAATATACTAAAGGCCACTAATTTGTTCCCTCTAAAATGATTTATTTTATTTTATAGGACTTCTACCTCAATAAAAAAATTATCCAAAAACATTGGAGCCATGTTGCCTAGGTTTAAATGCCAGTTTTTTCACTTTCTAGCTGTGTGACTTTGGGTAAGTTACTCAACCTCTCTGTGCTTTGTTTTCCACTCTTCCCTGTGAAGTAAAACCTACCCTGTGGGGTTGCTGTGAGAATTAGATAATAATTAAATGCACAGTATTTTTGGAACAATGACTGTCATGTAGTAAATACTGTTGAACTGTACTGATTTTAACTCCTGTAGCCATATTGTAGGGTTGTATTGGTTAATATTCTTTGGATTGCAAGTGGCAAAGGCCAAATTGAGCTGATGTAGGCATGAAACGTACATCAGAAAGATACTGGTATAGCAGTCAGGATTAGGGTCAGCTGTACATAACAGAAAAAAAAATAAAAATAGCCTGAAATTATACTGCTGTACCATGTAAAGGGTGTCTGGGGTAGGCAGCCCAGAGTTAGGATGACAGCTCCATGAAACCTTCAAGGGCTTTCTGCCCTGCCACTTTTAGTGACTGACTGCATGATTCTAGGTTAGAATTAGCCAGAAGTGATGATGTACAAGATTTGGGAGGCAGAAATAAAACAGCTGCCATCCTTCTTTGAAGGTTGTCATGAGTTAGAGGCGCTGAAAGACAGATGCAGAGCTGTTGATGGGCTCGCATTTGTCTTTAGTCTTCCTATTTTGCATCCAGTTCTCCCTTCCCGACTGCTGGTCCTGCTGATCAAAAGTGCCCCCCAAACCACCAACAGATACTTCCTTATGAACTCAGAGGGCTGGTGGCCCAAAAAGCTGGCACTCTTCCAGAGAAGTCCTCGTTGGCTCCCCTCATGGTCTTTCTCTAACAGTCATGAGCCAAGCTCCCAGATTTTTGCAAGCTCGTTCAATCATAGTGACCTTTCTCTGATTCTTTGATTCCCTGTTTAGATCTTCCTAGCCCCTCCCTCCATTGTATAAGGTCTAACTCCTATTATGAATTCCATAATACTCCTGGAGTTTTCTTCCCTGACTGGACATTAATACTATTCTCATGGTCACCTAATGGTTCAAGGTGGCTCCTGGAGTTCCCACCATCCTCTCCTTATTGTAGGCCAGAAGCAAGACAGTGGTAGGTGGGCCAAAGGGTGCTGTTGTGGCTAGACTCAAGGTGACCCCAGCAGTCCCACTTCATGGTATTTACTCCTTGAAACATTTCAGTAGGCCTTTATGGTTCTCCTAGCCCTACCTACATGTCTGTAGGTAGGCCCACCATTAAACTCCCTTTGGTTAAGTCCTGCGAGTGTGCCATCTATGCCTTGCTGGGGCCTCACTGATGCAACAAGAAGGGGCATTACCCTGGCAGAAACCAATTTCACACCCCCTGGGAGTGAAGGCAGATGTGGTGCCATGGGACAATCTGTTCTCTCTCTGCTTGACCTTTGGGATCAAAATAGATACTTTTGAAAGTAAATCCTTGAATTCCTGGACAGCTTGGGAAGGAGAAATATTACTACATACTGGGTTCCTACTAACATAAGCATGTGAGGTCTCAAGTGATTAATTAGAAAATAAAAAGGGTGTACTGTTTACATCCTTTCAAAATTAATAGTTTGAAGCCTTACACCCCCACTCCATGTGATGGTATTAGGAGATGGGGCCTTTGGGAAGAAACTAAGTTTAAATGAATTTGTGAGGATGGAGCCCCCATAATGAGATTAGTGCTCTTATAAGAACAGAAAGAGACACAAAAATGCCCTTTCTTCATCATGTGAGACTATAGGAAGAAGGCAGCCATTTGAAAACCAGGAAGCAGGCCCTCACCAAGAACCAAATTTGCTGGTACCTTGACCTTGGACTTCCCATACTCTAGAACTGAGAAATAATTGTCTGTTGTTTAAATCACCTAGTCTGTGGTCTTTTGTTATAACAGCCTGAGCTGACAATGGCAGGTACAATGCTCATAGCTCCATCTAGGGAAATGGGTCTGGCAGGTGTGAGTTTGCTGTACAGAATCTGCACCTTTGTTTGCACGTTGTTGATCAAGTTTCCACCTGTGTCATAGATGCCCAGTTTACTTAGTCTCAGCTCTTTCATATTTGGTATTGCTTTACAGTTTACATTGCTAAGGACATAATAACAAAACAGCACAGCTTGCCTGGGCTCTCCTGAATCTACTGAGACACTTGGGACTTCACAGTTCAGGCCAAGGAAACTTGGTGGCATCTAAAGTCTCGTGGTTTTCAGAGCTCTCAAAACTGTACCAGGTCTCAGGATCCCCTCCAGCTTCTTCCTATGGTTCCCTCTGGTATATGAAGTAGGAGTACCACACAACATGACAGACACATAACACCCAGCAGGTGGTAGGCATGTCCTGGAGGTACATCTGGACCCACCCACAAAGATGGGGTGTTCTCCCAGTGGAGCAAAGTGCTCTCTTCTATACACATAGATGACAGTCTCTGTGTGGTTCATGGCTGTTTCTGGTCGGGTTCTTTGGAAAACAGACTCTGAGATGGAGTTCGGCGGGCAAGATATTTATTAGGGAGTGCTGTTAGGAGGAACCAACCCCTGTGGAAGGGAGAGGAGGCAGAGGGAGTGGGCAGAAGCAGAAGTTAAGCTGTGGTGTTGTGTGACAATAGAAAATATACGCAATGGACTTCACCTCCTGGTTCTTGGCACAGAACTTCTCAAACCCTTGTAATTTCCTAAGTGATAAGAACACTAGGAGCATCTTTTGTTTTAATGGGGTGACCATAGGTGGACTTCTGGATGGCTCCTGAGTGGGGGCTGGTCACCAAAAAGTCTGAGCCATGATTACAAACTTGGAATTGTCCATACCCTCCTTCTCCTGAGAGAGGAAGAGGACTGCAAATGGAATTAACAATTGATCATGCTGACGTGAGGAAGTCTCCATAATATAGTATGAGGTTTGGAGACCTTCCAGGTCAGGAAACACATTTACACCTGGAGGGTGATTCATCCCAACTCTATGTGAATAGGGGACCCTCCCAGGCCTCGCCCTGTGTTATCTGCTCATCTAGCTATTCATCTGTGTCCTTTATCGAATCTTTTAATAGACTGGTAAGCGTGTTTCCTTGAGTTCTGTGGAGACTCTAGCTAATTCATTAAACCTGAGGAGGGGGTCATGGACACCCCCAATTAGGAGAAAATCAGACAGATGTTGTGGCATCTGTAATAAGGGGTCAGTCTTGTGGGACTGAGCCCTTCACCTGTGAGATCTGAGGCTATTTCTGGGTAGATAGTGTCAGAATTGAGTTAAATTGTAGGACACCCTGCTGGCGTCACAGAATTGTTTGGTGTGGGGGAAAACCTCTACACATTTGGTGATGTGAAGTATTATGCGTGAGAAGTAAAGGAGACACAGAGGATAGACAAATATACAGTAGGGAAGAACTGAGTTTTTCCCGATGAGAAAGGAAAAAGCTGAGGGTTTTTCCTGTTAGTGGTCTTCATTGGCGTACACTGGTGCTACAGAAACATACTGGAAAAGGATGTAAAAATACTGGAAAAGGATGAAAAATAAGTGTGATTTTTTTGATGCTATTTTCCTGTACTCAAAACTGGATACACACCTTGCATTAGCTCCACAGTAAATGAAACCAAGGCTGGGAAGAAATAAAAGGACACACACACGCTGAATATCAACATCAGTGATAGTCACTCTCAGACTCACCCGAGAGTAACGGCTAACAAGTATAATTGTACATGCATATTCATTAAATAGCAATTTAAATATTTAAACATATTTAGATAGTCATTAAATATACAATTTCATTTTTTTCTCTCCTTTAAAAAACAACCCTCTCCCTTTTTTTCCCAGAAGGTCAATGGCTCATGGGTGAATGTGCCCTTTTGACAAAAATTTCTCCTCTTTGGCTGAGCTGAGATGGACCCTGAAGGAGATGACATGTGGAGGCTATTAACAAACCCAGCATCTGGGCTTGAGGTTCTGCTTTGAAAGAGGCTGAGGGTGACACATCTCGTCCACCACTATGAGTCACAGGGATCCCAGCTACAGACAAATATTATGCACCAAGTTTCTTCCTGATTGGCTTAAATGTTGCGACCCTAAATAAGTCCTTAGCTTTCCTCTTACACAACTGAAAAGCCCCCTGAAGCACTTTTCCTCAAAGAGAAGGGCCTAAAACATGGCTTAACACTAATCATAAATCAGAAAACTGCTGGCTTCCTTAAAATTGCAATTTGCTCCTCTCCTCTAGTTATTTAGATTTAAATATTATTGGGCCCTTGAAAATAGGTGTTCAAACAAAAGCCTGTACATGAATGTTTATAGCAGCACTATTCCCAATAACTAAAACCAAATGAGCATCAACAACACATGTGGTATAGATATACAATGGAATATTATTCAGTCATGAAAAGGAATGAAGTTCTGATACATGCCTCAACACTGAAACATGTTAAAAGCCTTGAAAATATGCTAAGTGAAAGAAGCCAGTCACAAAAGACCACATAATATATGATTTCACTTTTATGAAATGTCCAGAATAGGCAATTTTATACAGACAGAAAGTAGATGAGTGGGGGAGGGGGAAGTAGAGAGTGACCAGTCCAGGGCTTCCATACGGGGTGATGGAAAAGTTCTAGAACTAGGTCGTGGTAATAGTTACACAATATTGTGAATACACTTAATGCCACTGAGTTATACATTTCATTTGTGTGTTTGTTTTTTACTTTTAGGGGCCCGTCAGTAGTTTTTATTTTTTTAATGGTTAAAATGGTATTGCTGAAACTAATGTAATACCATATTATAATACAATGTGTGTCAACTGTAATTGAAAAATTAAAAAAAAATTTAAGTAATAGAGGAGTTAAAATGGTAAGTTTTGTTATGTGTATCTACCACAATATAAAACAAGTTATGTTAAAAATGTGATTGTCATATTGTCACAGTCACAGCACTTGGGGTCTCACCCAGCACTCATCTGCCAGCCTCCCTTTCCCTCCAGCCTCCTCACAGCTGAGCACGGGGTGCTCAGCACCCCTTTTATTTTGATGACGATGGCAGACCCCAAGGAAGAGATGAGAAAGGGAGAAAAAAGAGAGGTGAGGTGTGGAGGGAAAGAGAGATAGAGAAGGAATTAAAGAGGAGTGACGAGAGAGTTAGGCAACAGAGACAGAGAGATGGAAACAAAAAAAGCGGGATGGAGAAGGCATGGAAAAGAGATTCCGAGACAGGGGAAGGGGAATGAAGAGGAAAGTTACCTCAGAGGGAGAGGCCCAGAGGGAATGAGACACCGAAGGAGAGTGCAAAACACAGAGGAGAAAGAATAAGACAGGAAGTGAGAGGATGAGAGAAGAGGGAGCAGGGAGAAAGAAGTGGGGAGTGGGGAGAGGGAGGGAGAGACAGAGACAGAGACAGACAGCCTGACAGTCGGAGTGGGAAGTCGTTGTGGGCCTTCTAGAACTTAGCTGAGCATGGTCTGCCAGTGGACCTCCCAGCAATTTTGGGGTGACTGCCTAGCAGACACCACATTATACCAGGGCCTAGCAGCTACACAGCTACACGTAAAAGAAAGACATTGTTTGCACATGCATGTACAGCTGCTAGAGGTGAGATGTGGCTCTTCACAATCAAGGCAAGTGTATGCACTTGAGCAAAGGACAAGAAATAGCTGGTAGACCATGACACTTGGAGAAAATTAGAAGTAGCCCTTGCCCTGAAGGTCTGCCCAGCTCTGCTCTAGAAAATTTCAGTACAGCAAAGACCGTGGCCCCTCCTCAGAGCAAATCCTGTCAGCTGGCTGCAGTGCCTAGAGGTCCCACCAACCTTCCAGCAAAGGCATTCCCGTCACCCCCAGTGGAGCCGAACCCCAGGGTTACCAGCTGGGGGACCAGAGCCGCCAGCTTTCTTCAGGTTGGCCTGCCTGGCCCTGCAAGGTCACCTGCCAGGCCCCAGTCTGTGTTAGGGTGGGGAAGAGTCGTCACCAAGGTTGGCATGTGTTTTGTTTCTGTAGGGAACTGTTTCATCAGCAGGAGCAAGGACTGGGGTTATGAAATCAGAGGTCTGGTCAGGTTGGGAATGGGGGGAGTAGCGGGGATCAGGAGAGGAAGAAGGAGCAGGGAGGAGGAGGAGGAAGGAGAGAGAGGGTCAGCTGCCTTCACCCCTGCCCACCTCTCTAGCCCCAACTCAAACTTGTAACCTGGAATGTGGCAGGAGCCTGGTGTCTTTATAATTTAGTGAATATCTATTGCGTGACCTCTCAAAGGGTAGGGACACGGCAGTGACTGAGACAGTTTGTATCCCTGCCCTCACAGAGCACAAAAAATCCAATGGGACAGACACACCCGCCCTGAACAGTAACAGTCCAGAGGGGTCAAGGCTGGGATGCGGGAGGGGCACAGGCAGAGAGGTCAGGGCTGGACAAGGAAATCTCTGAGGGTCTGCACTGCCAGCCTCTCTTCCTCCCTGCCCTCCTGTCTTGCTGCCTCTCCACTTCTGGCATGTATACACCTGCTGCCTTCTCCTCCTGTCTCTCTCCCTTACTTCCCTTTGGCTCCCCTGCTTTCCTCATAGGTGTCACCTGAGCTGGGTGACAAGTTCACTCCCACCCTCCCCAACACACGCCCCTTAGCCCAGAAATGAGCGAGCAGAGTAAGGCCAGAGGAGCTGAGAGCTGGGATGTGTGTCAGCAGGAGTGAGAAAGGGAGCAAGTGACCTGCCTGGGGACAGGGGAACACCGTGAGGGAGGGACTGGGCTGTCTGGGTCACTGCTGTGTCCCCATTCCCAGCACGATGATATTTCTGATGGAATAGCTGGAAGAGTGTTTCCCTCTGAAAGCATCCAGGCTGGCGTTTCTTTTACTCTGATAATTCACCAAAAGTTAGGGGCTGGTTCTCAACTCTTGTTCTGTGTTTTCTTGGATTCTGTGTTTGTGTAGTTGACATCCCATTATGAGCGGGCCAATTGCATGAACTGTATGTTCTTATTTTCTGTATTCTTCATGATCCGGCTACCTACCCCTTTGATTGGATCACATCTCTCTTCCATGCTGCCACCTCTGTGCCTCAGACATGTCTGCCTCCTTCATGGCAGTGTTTCTGCTGTTCGTTGCATCTCTTTGCCCCCTCTCTCTGACCTTTCATCTCAGTCTCTTTGTATTTCTCTGGTTCTGTCTTCTGAGTCTCTATTCCTTGCTTCTCTGGGTCTTTCCATGTTTTTCTCAATCTGTCTCTGTCTATACATCCCTGAGACTGTCTCTCTTTACTCTGTTTCTTCTTTCCTCTGCATGCATCTCTCTCTATCTCTGTCTCTGTCTCCTTCTGTCTGTCTTGTGTCTTTCTCTGATTCCTCCTCCCTGTTTCTCTGGGTCCCAGTTAATCCTCCCTCTTTTCTTCTCTCTCTGACACTTTGTCTGTCTATTCCTCTTTCTGTCTCTCTGGCTCTTTCACTGTCTCTCTCTGCCCACTGCCACTTTCTTTCTGTTGCTTTCTGTCACCTTGAAACTGCTTTCTCTTATACCCTTATTACTTTATACATACTCTTTGCCCAGAAGAGGGTGTAAGAGGGCCTGATTATCTAATTCTCTCACTGCCCTCAGTAGGGGGTAAGAGGGACCTGATTATCTAATTCTCTCACTGCCCTCAGTAGGGGGTAAGAGGGACCTGATTATCTAGTTCTCTCACTGCCCTCAGTAGGGGGTACGAGGGAGCTCATTATGTAATTGTTTGTTGTGAATGGGGATGAAGGGGTGAGAAAGAGGCCAGGGAGGAACGTTTTCTTCCTTCTCACTTTTCTGAGCCCTCTGTTTTTGCCTCAATCCACCAACTTGGCCTCACAGAGGCCTCTCCCAGCTCCATTCTTCCTGGACTGGGTGGAGAGATCAGGTGACTGCCTCCCTCACCCGGAGACTGTCAGAGAACAAGTGCAGGAATGAGAAAAAGTAGGGGGCTTAAGCGGGAAGACAGAGGCTATAGTCAGAAAGAATCTCCCAGAAGAGGCAAGCAGGAACTAGGGCTCTCCCCCAGCCCCTAGAAAAGGAGCAAAGCAACAGAATCAAGGTGTTAATGGAAATTTGGGGGGAACCAACAATTCTCGCTGAGGCTCAGGACATCCATCTTCTGAAAGCCCAAACTGAGATCCCTGAGGACAAAACAGGGGTGCAGGGCTCTTCCCCAGCCCACTGCTTCGGGGCTTCAACAAGAGGGAAAGTGCTTTACTATCTATTTCCTTCCTGGGGATTCTTGGTCACCATGTGTTCTTCAAAATTCTGTAAGTCACTGCCCCACTCACCAGAGAAAGATATTGAGCAGCTTATCTTCCCAACACCCACGTTTCAGCACCAGAGAGCTCCTTAGCCCACTGATACCTCTCCATACTTCTCATCTCCCACCCTGACACTTTGCAGGGTACCATCCCCAGGCCTTCCCCCAACAATGCAGCCAAGGAGAGTAGCCCTGAGCAAGTTATTGGTGGGAGATATAATTCCCAGAGGGGCAAACTGATTTGCAAATCTCAGCTCTGCCACACGAAGACATGAAGGTCTCATAAAAGCATGAAAGTGAAGAACTTAGCACAGTGCTGGGACAGTTAGTTGTCTCCAGTAAGGTGTACAGATGTTTGTTTTTCTAGTGATAAAGTCCATGATTTTGATCTGATTCCCAAATGTGAAGGGCCAAAAACTGTTTATAAACCTTTAGAACAGAGGGTTCAGTGACCCAAAGATGAAGCTAGATAGAGACTGAAAAAATAAAAAGTGTCTCTACAATAGGAAGTCACGTGTGGGCTTGGTGGGTGGTCTGGGAACTTCCTGAGATTTCATACAAACTTGTATGCATGCATGTTTTTTTTCTATTGAGAAAGATCTAATGATCTATCAGGTTTTCACAAGAGTTCATAATCCTTCAAAAATTTGTAAGAACCACCATGCTAGCCCCAACTACCCGTCTTACAGATGGGAAGACTAAGCCTCTGAGGAAAAGGTATTGGCTCATGGTCCCTGAGTGACTCAGTGGTGTAGATGGAGCCAGAACTGAAACTTCACTTATCTGTGTATCTTTTATCAGCTGACACTCAAAACTACTGATAGTTGGTCCCACTTATTGATTGCATAAGTGCTTTTTGCATTTAACTCATTTAATACTTGCAACCACCCTTAGAAAGATATTATAATCTCTGTTCTACATCTGAAGTAATTTAGGTTGAGACAAGCGAAGCAATTTGATCTGTCACAGTTAGTAAGTTGCCATGCTCTTAGCCACAGCTGCATGCAAACAAACAAACAAACAAACAAACAAATAAATAAATAAAAAACCCTGACATAATGCTCAATACTTGGGAACTGCATTCAGCATACCTGCACTTGACCCTATCTGGGATGGTAATGGAGGAGGCAGAAGGAACTCGGGAAAACAAGGTTTTCTGTACCTATGATCACTCACATAAGAATCCTGTCTCCATGAGTTCCTGTGTATATTTATTAAGCCAAACTGAAGCTCATATTGATGTCTCTGACTTTAACCCAGTACCACCAGGTTCAGTCTAGTCTTGCTTCCTTTTCTTTTTTTTTTTTCCTTAAATGTAACTTTCCTCTCCAACAATGAGAAATTTGGCTTCCATCATCCACTATCCATTTACGTGTTTGTTCAACCCCACTATACGTGGGAAGCAGTTTCAGAATTTTTAACCTGTACCCCTATGAGAAACAAATTTACAATGTTTATGTACACTATACATAAGTTTATCTTTGGCATTACAGTTTTCAGTTCAAACAGTGTTTTTTAAAGTTACTTAGGTTAGTTACTTTCACCCCATTCTCTTCAGAGCAGTCACATTATACATTTGTAATGCAGTTCAATTCATTTGTCACAGCCTGCATTCCATCCTGGCATCCCCTGATATCTTGGTTGATGTGTTTTCATATTTTGTTTTGGTTTGGGTTAGTGTACATTAAAGTTTATTCTTTGTGATTTATAGTTCTATGAGTTTTGACAGATACATAAAGTCATGTAGCCACTACATCAGAATACACAACAGTTGCTTCACCTTAAAAATTTCCACATACATCTTATTGGTATCAGCCATTCTATCCTTCCCCGATTTTTGGCAAGCACTAACCATTTTTCCATTCCTATCATTTTGCCTTTTCCAGCACGATATGTAATTGCAATCATGCCTTTGAGGTCTGGCTTCTTTGACTTAGTAAAATGCATTTTTGTACATGAACCAAAAACTCATTTCTTTAAATAGCAGAATAGTATCCCATTGTGTGCATGTAGCACAGACTGTCAATTTTTTCTGCTGTTGAAGACCATCTTGGTTGTTTCAACTTTTTCAGCCATTACAAAGAAAGTTGCTACAAACACTCATGTACAAGGGAGACCCTTTGTAGTACATGCTTTGTAGTACAGGTTTCCCTTGCTAGGAGGGTGTTCTAGGAGCCATTCTGCATGAGTGTGCCAGCTGGTGTTGGTGTGAGAGGTGAATTTACTTTGGAGACTCTTCCAATGCATTTGCCCATTTCATGATGGATGATTTACACGGAACAACGTGCAGCAGGACAATGCACCTGCCCACACTGGGCTGAGTGTTCAGCAGTTATTTTTACCTAAAAGGGCATGATCCCCATGTCCCACCCTCCCTATTCACCCAATCTCACTCCAAACAACTTTTTTCTTGTTTGTTTTCCCAGATGAGAAAAATCCTTAAAGAGAAACATTTTGTCGATGTAAGGAAGAGGTGAAATGGCAGAAGCCCTAAAAGACATCGAAATTGACAAGTTCAAAATTTTTTTTGAGCAGTGGAAAAAGCATCTCAATAGGTGTATTTTTTATAAAAATTTTTTTATTGTTAGACTTATGGGGGTGACATTGGTTATCAAGAGTTACATAGGTTCCAGGTGTACAATTCTACAGTGCATCATCTATGTGTTGCATTATATGCTCACCACCCAGAGTGAGTTCTCTTTCCATCACCATATATTTGGTTCCTCCTCCTTCCTTTCTTGCCCCCTCCCTCTTCTCCCACCATCTCACTCCATACCCCCCCAAAACACTCAAACTATTAATTGCGTCCATGAGTTTGTTTGTTTGTTTGTTTGTTTGTTCTTCGTTGGTTTCAGTTTTACATTTTGCATTTGAGTGAAGTCATATGGTTCTTGATATTTTCTGTCTTGCTAATTTCACTAAGCATGATGGTCTCCAGGTCCATCCATTTTGTCGCAAATGGCAATATTTCATCTTTTCTTACAGCTGAGTAATATTCCATTGTGTATATGTACCACAGCTTCTTTATCCAGTCATCTGTCGCAGGGCACTTTGGTTGTTTCCATGTTTTGGCCACCGTGAACAGCGCTGCAATGAACATTGGGGTACATAAGTCTTTGCGGACAAAGGTTTTCAAGTCTTTTGGGTAGATCCCCAGAAGGGGGATTGCTGGGTCACATGGTAGCTCCATTCCCAATTTTCTGAGGAACCTCCACACTGCCTTCCACAGTGGTTGTACCAGTTTGCACTCCCACCAGCAGTGTACCAGAGTTCCTTTTCCTCCACATCCTCTCCAGCACTTGTTATTCCTGGTCTTGTTGATAATAGCCATTCTCACAGGTGTGAGGTGGTATCTCATTGTAGTTTTGATTTGCATTTCCCTGATAGCTAATGAGGATGAGCATGTTTTCATATGTCTGCTGGCCATTTGTATTTCTTCTGCCCACTTTTTAATTGGGTTGTTTGTTTTCTTGTTGTTAAGTCGTGATTAGCTCTTTATAGATTTTAGATATTAGACCCTTATCTGACACGTTGTTAGCAAATATTTTCTCCCATTCAGTGGGCTGTCTCTTTGCCTTGTTGATGGTTTCTTTTGCTGTGCAGAAGCTTTTCAATTTGATATAATCCCATTCATTTTTTTTTGCTTTTACTTCCCTTGCCTTTGAGATCAGGTTCATGAAGTCTTTCTTGAACCCTAGGTCTATAAGTTTAGTACCAACGTTTTCTTCTATACCATCTATTGTTTTGGGTCTTATATGGAAGTCTTTAATCTATTTTGAGTTAATTTTAGTATATGGTGAGAGTTCACAGGTCAGATTCATTCTTTTGCATGTCTTTTTCCAGCTTTCCCAGCTCTACCTGCTAAAGAGACTGTCTTTTCCCCATTGCATATTTTTTGCTCCTTTATCAAAAATTATTTGTCCATAAATTTGTGGATTTATTTCTGGGTTTTCAATTCTGTTCCATTGGTCTGTGTGTCCATTTTTCTGCCAATACCAAGCTGTTTTCATTATTGATGTTTTGTAGTATAAATTGAAATCCAGGAGTCTGATAGGTGTACTGCATCAAACCGAGAGTACTTTGAAGGTGACTGAAATTTAAACATGTAAGAATAAATACACAATTTTTTACAAATAAATTCCTGTTTTTCTCAGGTCCTTACATAGGTTTGTTCATGGTCATACATTTTGAAATTATTGAATAACTACTCAAGAATGAAGTATGGTAAGTATGTTTACATTTATAACTCACTCCCAAATTCATCGAAAATGGCTGTACTATTTTGCATTCCTACAAGCAATGAATGAGAATCACTGTTGCTTTCTCACCCCCTTGCCAGGATATGTTATTAGCTGTTTGGACTTTAGCTATCCTAATAGTTGGGAAGTGCTATCTCATTGTGATTTTAATTGACATTTTTCTAATAACATATGATCTTGAGGATCTTTTCACATACTTGTCATCCACATAACTTCTTCATGAAATATCTGTTAGAATCTTTTGCCTCTTTTAAAAATTGGAATATAAAAATTGTTGGTTAGTAGTCCTTTATCAGATATGTTATTTGAAAATATTTTCTCCCATTCTTTTAATAGTGTCTTTTGCAGAGCAAACATTTTTAATTTTGACAAGATATAATTTACTAGATTTTCTTTCATGGAGTGTGCTTTTAATGTTGTATCTAAAAACTTATCACCAACCCCTATGTTACAGATATTTCCTCTTATATTTTCTTTTAAAAGTTTCATAGTTTTACATTTCACATTTAGGTCCGTGATACATTCTGAGTTATTAATAATTTTTGTATAAAGTGTGAGATGTGTATCTATAGTACTTTTTGTTTTTGTTTTTTTGCTTTTTGTGGAATATTTTTTGCATATGGATTTTTAGTTGTTGCAGCATCATGTCTTGAAAACATTATCCTTTCCCCATTGTCAAAAATTAGTTGAATATATTTGTATGGATCTATTTCTGAACTCTTTCATTACATTGATCAATATGTCTATCCTTTTGACAATACCACTCAGTCTTGATTACTGAATCTTTGTAGTGAAGACATCCGATGAGTCCTTCAACTTGGTTCTTTTTTTAGAATTGTTTTGGCTCTTCTAGTTCTGTTGTCTTTCCATATGAATGTTACAATCAGGTTGTTGATATCTACAAAAAAATCTTACTGAAATTTTTATAAGAATTTGTTAAATTTATAGAACAAATTGGGGAGAATTAATATCTTAACAATATTGAGGCTTCAATCATGAACATGGTAATTTTCTTCATTTACTTAGATCTTTGATTTCTTTGTTTTGCAGTTTTTTATACACAAATCTTGCACAGATTTTGTAATATTTAAAATTTAGTACTTCATTTTGGGATGCTAACTTAAATAGTATTTAAAAATTTAGATTCCGGTGGTGTAGTGGCTAGGTTTCGGCACTCTCAACGCTGCAGCCTGGGTTCGATTCCCAGCCAGGGAACTACCCCCCAAAAAAATTTAGATTACAATTGTTTATTGCTGATATGTGAGAATATATTTGACGTGTGTGTTGTTTGTGTGTTTTATGACCACATAAGCCTCATTTATTACCTCCATTTGTGTGTGTGTGTGTTCTTTAGGATTTTCTACAGACATGTCATCTGCAAATAAGGATAATTGTATTTCTTCCTTTCCTGACTGTATTCTCTTTGTTTCTTTGTCTTGCTTTATTGTGTTAGCTAGCTATGCCAGTATGATGGTGATAAAATTGCTGAGAAAGAACATCCAGATCTTAGAGGGAAAGTATTTAGTCTTTCACCATTAAGTATAATATTATCTGTAGATTTTTCACAGATATCTGTTATTAGATTAAGAAAATTTCTTTGTTCTTAATTTGCTGAGCTTATATCATGAATAGATTTTGAATTTTGTCAAAAGCTCTGGTTTTGCACCTATTTTTATGATCACATTTTTTTATTGATATAGTTAAATATATTGATCTTTTTTATGTATGAGCATTATTCTTTTTATATATTGTTATATTTGATTTGTTAACATTTTTACTAAGTGTTTTTTAAGTCTATGTTTATGAGAGATGTTGGTCTGTAGTTTTCTTATAGGGTCTTGTCTGTTTTCAGTATTTAGGGTAATAAATGAAATGAGTGAAAAGTGCTTCCTCTTCTTTGGGAAGAGACTGTTTAGAATTGGTTTTATTCCTTTTTTAAGTAGTCAGTAGAAATCACCAGTGAAACCATCTGTTCCTCTAAGTTTCTGCTCATCCTCTTCCTCCTCTTTCTTCTTTTTCAGGTTTTCAACTACAACTTCAATTTCTTTAATAGACATAGAATTCCAGTTATCTTTTTCTTTTTTATTGAGTTTTGGTAGTTTACATCTTTTAAAGAATTGATATACTCATTTTTCACCTAAATTTTCAAATTTATGGGCATAGAGTTGTTTGTAATAGTCACCTATTATCTTTGGAATGCCTGTGGGTCAGTAATGATGTTCCCTCTTTCATTCCTAATATTGATCATTTGTGTCTTCTTTCCTTTTTTTCCCCATTAACCTGACTAGATCAATTTTATTGGTCTTTTCAAAAGAATCAGCTTTTGGTTTCATTGATTCTATTTTCCCAAACTATCAATTTCATTGATTTTTGCTTTAATTTTTATTATTGACTTCCTTCTGCTTACTTTAGATTTAACTTGCTATACTTTCTATAGTTTCTTAAGCTAGAAACTTAGGTTATTTGTTTTAGATCTTTCTTCTTTTCTAATATATGCTTTCAACAATGTAAATTCCCTCTAACTATACTCAGATGCATCCCACAAATTTTTTATTTAATTCAAATATTTTTAGTTAGCTTTGAGACTTTCTCTTTGATCCATGGGTTACTATACCCATGAGTTGGTGTATGGTTTAGTTTCCAAATACTCAGGGTCTTTTTTTACATATCTTTCTTCTACCAATTTCTAGTTTAATTCTTTTATGATACAAGAATGCACAATATATTATTTCTATTATTTTAAAAATTTGTAAAGATTTGTTTTCCAGCCAAGAATATGGTCTTAGTGAATGTTTTATGTTTACTTAAAAAGAAAATGTATTCTGCTATTCTCGGATGGAGGCTTCTATGAATGCCAAATTGGTCAAATTGGTTGATAATACTATTGGGTCATCCACAACCTTAATGATTGTGCTTACTTGTTCTATCAATTATTGAGAAAGGAATGCTGACATTTATAACTATAACTGTTGATTTGTCTATTTCTCTTCTCAGATCTATCAATTTTTGTATTTTGAAGGTCTGTTGTTATGTGCATACACATTAGGATTCTTGCATCTTCATAAAGAATTCACCCCTTTTTCATTATGAAATGTTCCTCCTGGTAATCTTTGTTCTGAAGTCCACATTGTCCAAAATTAATATAACTACTCCTTTTTTTCAGGTTGCATAAAAGTCTATTTCATTATTGGTGGGTAGCACATTTAACAGTTAATACATAGGTGACTGCATGACTGCTAGTTACATTGGTAACTAGATAGATAAGCCATTCAATGAGAAACCTGCTAACAAGCAATCTTATAAATATCTAAAATACAGCTCTTATTTAGATTATTCTTTGTTTTAATCACCTTCTTGGGGAGGGGCAGGGGAGGGAAGCCTGCTGGTGATATTGGAAATCTATTGAAGCCAAATCTTTGGATATTTATTCCCACAGTTTCTTTCAGCTGGATTAAGCCCTCAACTCCAGGGCAAGCCCAAGAGTGTGGCCTCCAGCATTAATGCTCTTCCCACCTACTAGAGCAGATCATGTAAGCTTCATACTAGGCCTCAGAGTCTGAGTGTAGCCCACTCCAAATAAACTAGAGTTGTTGATTTTGCAGAAATGGAAGCAGTGGGATTCGATTGATACTTAGCTGCAATGTCAAAGCAAGTGCAGTTGGTGTCTGATGCCCAAGCAATTCTTGCTGAAGTATCAAGATCTTCGCATACTTTCTGATAAATTGATCCTCCAAATTCTGTCCCATCATTAACAGTAGTGTGTAGCTGGAAGTCTCCAGTCCTGTAGCCCACTGCCAAGTTATTCCTGGTCAGCTCTGATTTGGCACTGTCAAAGGTCATCTGGTACCCAGCAAGCCAGCCCTCATAACCAAATACAGTGGAGTGCAGGTCCAGCAAAATTAAAGTCAATGTCACAATCAAGGTTTATACACTCTCTCTTGTAAGAAGACTTGATTTTACCACTTTTCTTTCCTGTGTTTATTGTAAAGGTGGTATCAAATGTCAGTTTCAAATCTTGACAAATCTGGTCTTCAATTGTGATTTCTGTTCCCAGACTGTTATCAGTGTTCCATTTCTCTGTGAAAAATCAGACCACACTCACACCATTTATGTTTGGTCTCCAAGGTCCCAAGAACTTCACCAGTGTCTGTATTATTATAGATTAACCAAATGTTGAGAATTTCACAACACTACATGACTGTTTTCACATCCAGTTTCACCAATGCTTTGTTGAAAATATTCCTGACAGTTTCGCCCAAGTCAGCATATGAGGGAGGAATATACATTGGCCATGCTATGTCCATTGGTCACCATGGTGAGACCATGAGAAGAGTTTATCTAGGTCTCCTGCAGGAGTGGGGGGGGGCAACTGTCACCACTCTGCTTGCAGCCGTGGGGCTCATTCTGGGTCAGCTACAGCTGGCCCAGCTAAAGGGTAAAGTGAAGTCTATTCCAGCTTTCTTGAAATTAGATTTGCATGACATATCTTTCTCCATTCCTTAAATTTTAAAATCTGTCTTTATATTGAAAGTGAATTTTTGTAGACAACATAATCATCTGATGATTTCTGTTTTGTAATTACTGTATTTAGACCATTCATATTTGAACTGCATATTGATATATTTGAATTAGATTCTACCATCTTGCTAGCTGTTTTTTATGTGCTATATTGTTTCTTGTTTCCTTTTATTCTGCCCTCTCTTATTTTAATTGAGTATATTATGTAATTTTATTTCGGCATGTGATATACTATTTATAGCTCTTTTGAAAACTTGTTTAGTGGTTGTCCCAAGCAACGTACAATATGAAGTTGTATGAGTTCACTTTTAAACAAAATTATACCACTTTATGTGCAGTGAAAGGATCATAGAAGGGTTTATTACCAATTCCTCCTTCCTATTCCTTGTGTCATTCTTGTCATATATTTCACTTTTGTATATACTGTAACACTCAATACATTGAACCATTATTTTTCAAAGTCTTATTTTTTGGAACAATTAAAAACTAAAAAACAAAATATATTGAAGTTTCATTTATTCAATTTCTAACTCTCTTTATTTCTTTGTGTAGATACAAGTTTTGGGGTTAATCATATTCCTTCTGCCTGAAGAACTTCCTTTAATATTTTTTGGAGGATATGTATGCTTGCAATGAATCCTACACCCTTTTTTTGCCTAAAAGAGTCCTTATTTGTAATTTCTGGTAAAATACATGCAACATAAAACTTACATTCTTAACTATTTCAAAGTGCGTAGTTTAGTGTCATAGGCCAATTAGATGTATCATTTTAAACAGAACAGAAAATAATGGTACTGTCCTATTTCAAAAGGTACATATACTCAGCCTACTCTCACTGGGCTAAATTTAAGGTGTCAGTGGGCTGACTATACATACTGTTTGAAATGGGACAGTACCATTGTTTTCTGTCCTGTTTCAAATGGTATATCTGGTCAGCCTAGGCATGAAGTACATTCACATTATTGAGAAACCATCACCACTATTAATCTCCAAAACTTTTTCATCATTCCAAACTGAAACTCTGTGCTTATTAAACAATAACTCCCCATTTCTCTTCTATTTTTGAAAATCATTTTTGCTATATATAGAATTATTGGTTGACAGGTTTTTTTTCTTTCAAAGTTTTAAAGATGTCTCCATTATCTTCTTGCTTGCATGAGTTTTTTTTTTAATTTTTTATTGTTAAATTATGTAGGTTTCAGGTGCATAATTCTACATTACATCCTCCATGCATTGCATTATGTGTTCATCACCCAGAGTTGGTTCTCTTTCCATCACCATATATTTGTATCCCTATCCCTTCTCCCCCATCTCCCCCACTCCTTACTCTCAGATAACTACTAAATTATTGACTGTGTCCATGAGTTTTGTTTCTTTGTTGTTTTCAATTTTATGTTCCACATAAGAGTAGAATCATGTCGTTCTTGGTTTTTTCTGTCTGGCTTATTTCACTTAGCATTACTCACAATAGCCAAGATATGGAAACAACCTGAATGTCCATCAATAAATGATTGGATAAAGAAGTTGTGGTACATTTACACAATGGAGTATTACTCAGCCATAAAAAAGAATAAAATCTTACCTTTTGCAACAACATGGATGGAACTACAAGATGTCATGCTAAGTGAAGTCAGTCAGACTGAGAAAAACAAATACCATATGATCTTGCTTGAATGAGTTTTAATGAGAAGTCTGCCATAATACTTATTCTTGTTCCTTGTGGGTAAAGTGTATTTGTACTTTGGCTGCCTTTAAGTTTTCTCTTTGTCTTTGGCTTTCTGAAGTTTTAATATATTATGCTTACATATGAATTTTTGGATATTAACTCTGTGGTATTTTTTGAACTTGGATCTGTGATTTGGTGTCTATCACTACTTTTGGGGGGAAAATGTAGCCATCATTTCTTCTAATATTTCCACTGTCTCATTATGTCTTTCTTCTTCTAGTATTTCAGTCATACACATGTTATGCCATTTGATAGAGGGCAGAGAAAGAAATAGAGAAGACAGGAAAGACAAAAGAGGGAGGGGTGAGATGGGAGAAAAGGAAGGAAGAAGAAAGATATAGAGAGGGTCTTTGAAAGAGGAAAAGAAAAGGAAGAGAGTGAAATAGATGAGGACAAAAGAAAGAGAGAATGGTGGGATGGGGGAAAGGTGAAGGAAGAGAGTTAGGAAGGGAAAAAGTAAAGGAGGAAAATAAAGAATAATTCTCAAAATGATAAAAAAATTCTCAAAATAGATGTTGTATATGTATCAAGGATTATTTAATTCACTAATTAATGAGGGAAGCGGGTGTAACAAAGCTGGTTCAAAAGACAAATGAAATACTAGAATTTATATAGTAAAAAAAGGAGAGTTCCCTGATGGCGCAGCGGCTTAAGGCTTCAGCGCTGGCGTTGTCAGCGCTGCGGCCTGGGTTCGATTCCCAGCGGGTAAGCTGCCCCCATACCAGAAAGCTAAAAAAATAAAAATAAAAAATATATATATATAGTAAAAAAAGAAATTCTGAGTTAAATACAAAACTAGCTATGTCTAATATTAACATTATTGCATTATTTTTTTAATTTGGGGAGAGGGTTACCTTATCTACCAACTAGAAAAAGTAGTCATCATGACTTAGCAGCTTTACAAAATTATAAAAAGCTTATCCTTACTCAATTGTGTAAATCCAGTGATATTCCATTTTGGAATGGAATGAGAGTATTTTTTAATAAACATATTACAAAATATGCTTAGCATGGCATGAAAATTTCTATAACCATTTTTTCTTATTTCCATGATTTGAATATTTTCTTTCTTCTCATTTATTTTTATTTTTTCATTACATCTGACATACAATATTATATTATTTTCAGTGTATAGCATAGTGATGAGATATTTACATAACTTAGAAAATTCTTATTCTAATACACATGGTTCCCATCTGACACCATAGTTATTATAATGCTATTGACTGTATGCCCTATGCTGCACTTTACATCCTTGTGACTATTTTGTGACTATGAATTTGTACTTCTTGATATTTTCCCCTTTTTCACCCACCCTTCCCACTCTCCTCAACAAATCTAGTACCCATTTAATGTCACCCATGGTTATTGCAGCATTACTGTTATAGCCTATATCCCCATAACTACTACTTTATAACCACCAAACTGAACTTCCCAATCCCTTCCCCTTATTTCACCCCCTTTCCCAAACCTCCTCCCATCTGGAAGCAAACTAAATGATTTCTGTATCTATGAATATATTCTTGTTCTGCTTGTTTATTTTCTTCTTTAAATTTCACATATAAACAAAGTCAACTTGCATCTGTCTTCCTTTGTTTGACACTCTACTCAGTGCAATACCCTCCATGTCTTTTGATTGGAGCTTTTAATCCATTTAAATTGAAGGTAATTGTTGATATGTAGCTACAGCTGTTTTATTATTTATAATTTTGCTTTTTTTTCCCCCATCTTAAAATACTTACTCTAACATTCCTTGTAATACTGCTTTGGTGGTGATGAACTCCTTTAGTTTTTTCTAGTCTGGCAAGCTCTTTATTTGTCCTTTAATTTTGAATGATAGCCTTGCTGGGTAGAGTAATCTTGGTTGTAGGTTCTTGCTTTTCATCATGTTAAATATTTTCTGCCACTCCCTTCTGGCCTGCAAATTTTCTGTTGAGAAATCAGCTGACAGTATTATGAGAGCTCCCTAATTAGTTACTAGCTGCTTTTCTCTTGCTGCTTTTAGGATTCTCTCTTTGTCTTTAACCTTTGCCATTTTAGTTATAATGTGTCTTGGTATGAGCCTGTTTGGGTTTATCTTGTTTGGGACTCTGTGCTTCCTGGGCTTGTAGGTCTGTTTCCTTCACCAGTTAGGGAAATTTTCAGTCATTATTTCTTCAAATAGGTTCTCAGTTCCTTGTTTGCTTTCTTCTCCTTCTGGTATTCCTATGATGCAAATGTTGTTATGCTTGATGTTGTCCCAGAGGGACCTTAAACTATCCTCATTTTTTAAATTCTTTTTTCTTTTTGCTGTTTTGATTGGGTGTTTTCTGCTACCTTGTCTTTCAAATCACTGATTTGAGCCTCTGATTTATCTGCTGGCGATTCCTTCTACTGCATTCTGAATTTCAGTCAATGTAGTCTTCATTTCTGACTGATTCTTTTTTATGATTTCTATGTCCTTCTTTATGCTTGCTATCTCTCTGTTGAAGTTTTCACTAAGTTCCTTGAGCATCCTTAAAATCATTCTTTGGAGTTCTGTATCTGATACTTTGCTTGCCTCTATCTTGTTTAGTCCTTCCTTTGAGATTTTCTGCTATTTTATTTGAGGCATATTTCTTTGTTTCCTCATTGGGGGGTGGGGATAGTTCCCTAGCTGGAAATTGAACCCAGGCCACAGCACCAAAAGCACTGAAGCCTAGCCACTACACCACCAGGGAACCCCCTTTGTTTCCTCATTTTTGATGCCTGTCAGTGTTTGTTCCTATGTATTAGGTAGATCTGTTATGTCTCCCAGTATGGCTGGAAAGCTTTATGTAGGAGGTTCCCTGTGGGTTCCTGGCACTGCCTCCCTGCACTGAGTGCTCCTATAGATTCTGGTTTTGTGCCAATACTGCGCCTGGAGCTACTCAGCAAAAGTCTCAAAGCACACCAGTGCCTGTTGCTGCCTGTGGATTTAAATAGTTTTCCAAGAAAAATTTAAATATGGGAGGGGCTTCCTACTCACTGGAGAAAGTGCTTCTGGTGTTGGTGGAGTTGGTGGGAGGGTGCCAGTAAGTCAGCAGGGTGAAGCGAGTGGAGCTCACCAGACCAATCAGGATCAGATTTGGCCGTGTCAGGGCAGATGCAACACAGGAAAGATGGTGTCCACCAGCCATCTGCATGGGAGGAGTACTCACCCAGGAAAAATAGGGACTGTCCTCCAGTCCTTGCCCCAAAGCCACATACATCAGTCTACCCCCCTCCCCCACACATGCCTCCAATGAGTCACCATCCTTCTGCCAGAGCCCAGGATGAGTATTCATGAGTAACTGAGTTTGGGCAGGTACTTTAAGAGGATATCAGGGTTTCACACAGTCTTCCATCCCAGCAGCATGATTGGAGTCCCCATTGCTTTTTACAGTCAGATGTCATGGGGCTCCTCTTCCCAGAACCAGTGCTCCAGTCTGGGGAGCCTGGTGTAGAAGTTGTGTCCCTTGCTCTTTTCAGGGGAACCCCCACAACTAAGATATCCCTTCTGATTCTTTACCACCACTGCAGGTTTGGCTCCTGTTGTGACTGTGCCCCTCCTACCAGTCTCGACATGGTCTCCTCTTCTTTGTATTCTTAGTTATAAAACTTCTGTTCAGCTATACTTCAGATGGTTCTCCAGGTTTGTTTCAATAATTTAGTAGTAATTTTAATGTGCTCATGGAATGAAGCAGGCAGTGTTTACCTACCCCACTATCTTGTCCTTTGAATAAGTTTTCATACCAGAAGGAAAGAAATTCAGAAGTCCCATTTATTAACCTTCCCACTCTCTAATAAAATAATTACCTCTGTGCCAAATTTACTTTCTAGCATTTGTTTCCTAATACTCTACAAATTTATTTTGACTGGGACTGAGATCAACAGCTATGCCCTGGCAGTATCTTTCTGCTTTTGATGAAAATATCCATGAAGAGGTTAAAGGTCATTCAGACGTTCTCTGAGCTTATCATTTTTAAAAAGCTGATCCCACACTCCCAATGGGAAGAATTCATAGACCACTGAAAACTTAAAAACATAGAATTCTGGAATTTTCAAATACTAGAAAGACAGATTCTGAAAATGATTTTATCTTAGAAAATGCTAGCTTGGGGAGGCTGTTTATCTCAGTCTTGAAACCATCCTTTAAAACATCTCCCGTCATGGGTCTTCTAAGACTATGCATGAAGATCTCCCAGACTCACTTCTCTTGCCTTCTAGGAAAAAATTCAATTCTAGGTGTTCTCCTTCAACTGCAGCCAAAAAAGAAGCCAACAAGTTTCTCCAGGTTTCCATAGTGAGGGGAATGAATGTCTTTCTCCATTCTGCTTTTCCTGGTCCTACATCTCTTGTCCCAGCAGCACTCTAATTTTCATTTTAACAAATATTTATGAAGTGCTCTCTGTGTACCATAATTCATTGAATGATCTTGCAAACTCCAAAAGATCAATACAATTATTTGTCCCATTTCCAGAGGGGAAAACTGAAGCACAGATAATGACCAAGGCTTATTCTCAGATAATTTTGGCATCATGTCATTTTACAATCATCTAAGCATGCTAAAATCCCCCCATTGGTTGAGCTCTTTATTATGTACCAAGGTTTACATTAAGAGCTTTATATACATGTTGTCACTTCAAAATCCAAAATACAGAAAGGGAAATGCTCAGAGAGGGAGGCTTACTTTCTTATGGTCTTCAAGTCTGACAACTTCCTAAGTCATAGTGTGCTGCTCTTTGTATGCCATTATCTAGGACATGAATCTCAGAGCCAAGCAGGCCCTCTTCTCCATCACCTTCCTCCTCAGAGAGATGGAGACTTCCGGGGCACTCCCAGCTCATATGGAACTCCTAATAGCAGCAAGCACATGAAGAACTCTCCCCATGCTCCCTTAGGTCACGTGCTGACGTCCACTCCAAGCCCAGATCTTCAGCTCGGGAATGCAATCTTAGTGGTGTGCTGATAAATGTTTAACAGCCAGCTTCTGAGAAAAGAGGGGTCCTGATCTGTAGAGTTTTGGGTTTTGTTTTGTTTTGTTTTGTTTTTGACTTCCGTGGTATAAATACATCCAGCACAGTCAATTGCAAGCAACCAACCAATACGCTGTCACTGAACATGGAGTTGGGAAGAGATATGCAGAACCACAGCATTGTATCATATTTTCACCAGAGAGTACTCACAGAATAAATAACCTCAAGAACATAGTTAGTGGTAAAATAATTAGAAAGTAATGAGCTTTGATATTTATTCCCGTCTTTTAAAATTATTGTTCAATTTTGTTTATATAATTTAATTAATAAATGTTTCACAACCAATTTACATAACTATTGAATATTTAATAATCAGCTCTTCCACCAGCTCTACGACACTACTGCCCCTCAGCTAGTTGCCCCACATTGAGCTCTACTGAGGCTCCTGCCTAGGGAGAAGGAAACTTCTGGAAAGCAATGTCTAGGGCTAGAAATCAGTACATACATGCTGGTATGGTCCTATCAAGTGTTAGGGGCATCCTTTCACAGAAGTCGATAAAGAGCTAACTCATACACTTCTCCAGGACCACCCCTTACCAATATCCTCGTTATTCAGCAACTAAAAAAGACTCCCAGACTCTATTCCATCTCCACCCCGTGACTGCCTGTGCTGTATCAGTTGTTACGTATTTTTATTATCACTCCTGTCTATATCCAACTCCATACGTGCATCCTCATTCCAAGGAATCTTGTAATACTTCATAACTGATAGTCTACACTCCATGCTGGGATTGGGTCAAATTATGCATTTCATACCTTTTGAGAAACTCTGAGCCAAATACATTTCTAAGGCCTCTTAAAGTTCTGGTATGCTATAGTTCAAGGCTGGAACGCCAAGCTGGAGCTTCACAATGAGAGAAGACATGGGGAAAAAGTTGAGGATAGGTGTAAGTACCTGGGAAACTTCCTAGTGGATACCTAGATTATGGTATTAAATTACATGGACACACAGAAACTGTGTGTGTATGTGTGGGGGTAATTATTGTGCCTCTACTCCTGGCTTCCTGCCTGGAGTGGTATAGTGACAAGACTGTTTTAAGGATACTTTATCTCTCCTTTCCTGTCCAAATGGTAAGACTAGATTCACAACCACCACCATCATGGATAATTAAAAAACTAGTCCTGAATGGGTTGTAAGTGTGTGTATGAGTCAGAATGAAAGGGGGAGGTGACAGCTGGGAGAATCAAAGTAGGCAGCCTAGAGCTGAGTCTTACTCCACAAAAGACATTCAAGTCAGAGATCCAAGGTCCGGAAGGTGGTGCTCTATGAGTAGTTCAGATTTCCCAGAATTCCCTTCACTTCAGAACACAAGATACCTGAGCCCAACCAGCCAAGCCTTATTCCAAAACCTGTGAGTTCCCTAAGAGATTCAATTTCCAAGCCTTAGAATCCAGATACATGAGAAGAGCACTGGGTTTTGTTTAATAATATGTATAAGTAGGATATAATTTCCAGGAGTTTTGTTTCAGGGAAGTAAACAAGATTTACAAATGTTTGTAAATGTTTGGTACAAAAAGGGTTGCAAAGCATTTCTTTAGAGTATTCAGATAGCAATTGCTAGGCCCTATCTCTAGAGTGGTCTTCTCCTCTAGATTGCAGCTCAGAGATGGTCTCTACATCTTAGACTTTAAAAATGAATGTGAAATATAAGGTGATGGAAAGAAATATAAGGTGATGGAAAGAAATATAAGGTGATGAAAAGAGAAGTCACATTAGGTGGTGAACTGATTATACAAGTTGACAATGCACTGTAGAATTGTATGCCTGAAACCTATGTAATCCTTGCTAACAGATGTCACCCCAATAAAAAAAAAAAGAAAAAGTCATGGAAATTAGAACAATATGATATATTAATACAAAGTTGCTAACAAGTGTTGATCATTTAATATACTCCAAGGAATATGTTTATTTCCTTTTATTAGACCCTTCCAAAAAAAAATGAATGTGCACAGGAGCATGAACACATACACATCACACACCAGCAGAGTTCTGATAAACCAACACAAGTACTCTTTGATTATTACTATTTAATACCACTTTCAGTAGAAACAAGAGAACTTTGTCAAATAAAACCCTTGCAATTTAGTTATTTCTCTTGCTCTTCTAAATCTTCATCCCGCTGCTTTATTATTTTTTTAACTGACTAATTAGGGTCTGCTAAAGAGAAAGGAGTCATTCCTATTCTCTATCCAGACTTTCTAAAACAGTATGGTTACTCTATTTCACAGAAGGGGAAACTAAGACCAAGAGAGTTAGGTGACTTACCCAGTGAAAAAAAGATGGAATGAAATTTAAACCCAGATTATGTGATTGCTAAATGAAATAGCCTAAAAATGTTGTTCACCTGCTTCCCATACCCTACCAAGACATATTGAACTAGAATCTGAGATGAGAGAGAAAAAAATGAGGGATTTGAAATATGAAGACAGGGGAATGGCCCTGGTGGATTTTACTGGGTAAATTTAATCCACCTTTATTCACCTTGAGATTATAGGTTATATAATGACACCCCACTCACCCACCCCTGAGGAAGCAGTCTTTTCTCTGGTGGTATCCATACCCAGAAAACTTGAATCCCAGGGTGTTCAGATTTCTGCATAGTGCACTTCCCAGAACATATTTAGGCAGGATCTGATGTCCTGGACACAACCCCTCAACTTAGCACCATGGAGCTGGGAGGGGCCTTCACCATCTTTCTGGCACTCTGCTTGTCTTGTCTGCTTATCCTCATTGCCTGGAAGCGGATCAACAAGGGGGGAAAGCTGCCTCCAGGCCCTACACCGATACCCTTCCTGGGGAACTTGTTACATGTCCGTACAGATGCTACCTTTCAGTCTTTCATGAAGGTGAGTCTCTACCTCTTCTCTGAGCTGGAAACAACTCATTCTATTGACAGATACATGTATAACCTTCTAAATTCTAAAACACAGACTCTTGGAAACACAGACTTTATGAACTTTAGAATTCAGAAATTTTAGAATCTTAAACTCTTGGAAACACAGATCCCTAATACATTGGAACTTAAGATTCCCACAACCTCAGGATTTTGGAATCACAGTACCTTACATCATTAAAAACAAGAACTCTTTGGTAGTCTTGTTATCCTTGAACTTTGAGACAGTATTGTGAAATTTTAGGATTCTAGAAATTTAGCATTTCAGAGAAAGAAGTGTAGATCTTGGAGTTTATCTCATTCAGGTCCATCATTTCACAGATGAGGAAACTAAGGCTTGTAGAGCTGTATTGGGGGAGGAGTCTTACCCAGGATCACAAGAGCCAAGACATGTTTGCCCTCCCAAGCCCAGGACTCATTTTTATCTTATTCACATAGTTGTATCCCCTTGAAATCTTCACCTCCTAAATTCCTTGATTGGACTATGCTTGGTGCTCCAATCAGCCCCCTCTTCTTATGTTTTCCTTCACCCTCAGCTCAAGGAGAAATATGGCCCAGTCTTTACTGTGTACATGGGTCCACGGCCAGTAGTTATTTTATGTGGACATGAAGCAGTAAAGGAGGCTCTAGTAGACCGAGCAGATGATTTCAGTGGCCGTGGAGAACTGGCTTCAATAGAGCGAAACTTCCAAGGTCATGGTAAGTAACAACAATGAAAACAAAATGATTATAATATATTTCCTTTGTCCCAGGTTCTTAAGTACTCTACATGAATTACTTCATTGACTCCATTGAGGAATCTATTAATGTCTTACTAATTTTGTAAATGAAAAAGCTGAAGGTGAGAAATGTTAGATAATACCACATAGTAAGTGGTAGAACCATTTTATTTTGAACCCAAACCATCTGATTCTAGATATCTGCTTCATTACTTTTATTCTTATTTTTAATGGATTAGTGACCACCCTTGTGTACCCATTGAAGCCCTCATAAACAACCTTACTTTTTATTTCCCTATATATGCATACACACTCAACTTATAGGTCTCTGCCTCCTTAGTTTAGGTAGATATTTTCTAATGTTACTTATATATCCATTTCTAACTGCCCACACCTTCAAGTCTAAACAGCCTCACACTATTCTTTCCATACTATCCATCCATGAACTTTTCTATTGCCCCATTCATCCACCAAAAAAATTCATTAATTAGACTTTCAATAAAAATATTTTTCTACCTATCTATACATCTATCAATTAACTTTGTATTTACCCATTTATTTATGATTCCATCCATTCATTCATTAACCTTTCCATCATTCATTCATCTATTAATCTTTCCACCCATACATTCTTCCAACCATTTATCCATCCATCTGAAAACATCCATCTCTTAATCCTTCACCCATCCATTAACTCTTTCATCCGTCCATCAGTCCTTCCAGTCATAAACTCTTTCTTCCATTTATTAACCCACCAAAATCATTGATTAAATTTCTAAACATTAATTTGCCAATGCATGTATATATGGTAATTTCTAAATATTTCTTACTATATGCTAACTCCTTTTGTGTAGGTATGTTGGTGTACAGATGTGAGCTTCTGTGTACATGTATGTGTATAACTGAAGAATAAGTGATATATGGAAAATAGGAATAGTGTCTGATTCCAGGGTACTCTAAATGGCATTTTATCTATACTTCCTTCCACATTCCTATGCATTTATCCAGTTATTTATCCAATTCCAGATCTTTACCCTGTAAGAAACTCTTATTGATCTCCCCCAATCATTCCTAGCCTGATTCCCTTTCCTCCACCTCAATCTTAGACTTTTTTTGGAGACCATGTATGTAGAAAAACCTTTGTCTCCCCATCAAGCCTGTGAAGTTGGAAGGGGCTTCCCTGAGAGCATGGTCTAGAGCTTTCATAGTCTGTCCCCATCTTTATTTAGCACAGAGTTGGACACAGAAAGGGGAGGGAGGCAGAAGCCTGACACTGAGATTCTGGCAGGTGTAGCTCTGGCTAATGGAGAACGATGGAGGATTCTTCGACGCTTCTCCCTGACCATCCTTCGTGACTTTGGGATGGGAAAGCGGAGCATCGAGGAGCGGATCCAGGAGGAAGCTGGCTTTCTCCTAGAGGAATTTCGGAAGACCAAGGGTATGGGGGTCTCAATGGGAAGACCTATAAGGTAACTGGGTGGTTATTGGTTAGGGACTTTAGTCATGAGAAGATAGATCTTGGTGGGAGAAAGTCTGGAATGAGAGAAGATAAAAAAGATTAAGGATTTACTGATATTTCCAGCCACGTTCCATTTGAGGGTGCCAAAGCCTAGCCACTACGCCACCAGGGAACCCCTCTACATTCCATATTGAAAGCTAACTTGAAGGACCCTTAGCAACTACTTGGTTGGAAACTGTAATCAATGGGTCTCAAGAGAGTTTGTGAGCTCCTGATATCACATGCAGACTTTAGCAATATGTGAGTTTGTGTCTTTTTCTGGTGGCAGAATCAAACATACATACATACAACCTTGTAAAAACCGCATAACATAAAATGTTGCCATCCTAACCATTCCTAAGTGTACTTTTCAGTAGGGTTAAGTGTATTCACATTGTTGTGAAAAGGAAACAGAACATTAGAACTTTTATATCTTGCAAATCTGAAATTCTATACCCATTTCATTACATATTTTTCCTTTTTTTATTAAATTTATTGGGGTGACATTGGTTAGTAAAATTACATAATTTCCAGGTGCACAATTCTATAACACATCATCTACATGTTACATTGTATGCTCACAACCCACACTAGGTTCTCCTTCCATCACCATATGTTTGGATCCCCTTCTCTCCTCTCCCATCCCCCTCCTCCCTTAACCCTCTGGTACCCACTAAACTATTGTCTGTGTCCATGAGATTTTTTTTTCCTATTTTGATTGTTCATTTATTCTGTTCTTTAGATTCCACATATAGGTAAGATCACATGGTATTTGTCTTTCTCAGTCTGACTTATTTCACTTAGCATGATATCTTCTAGTTCCCCACTGAAAAATAAGACCTGGAACCACTGGGGTCTAGAGAAAAAAAGATGCAGAAGCTAGAAAAATAGAGATGATTAGATAAGAGACAGAACTAGAGATAACTTCTCTAATTCAGAGATTCCTCACCTGGGTTCCATCGATGCTAAATAATTTACATGAAGTCTTTGAATGTCCACGTACCCACAGAAACTATTTGCAAAATTGCATATTTGTGAATATGGGCACAGTTCTGGAAAAACTTTCTAAATCCACAGACCTGACAAGCATCCTGTTCTACAAATAGTGTAGCTGAGGCCAAGGGAAGAATTCTTTTTTTAATTTCTTTTTATTGTAAGACTTAAGGATTTTTTTAATAGGTTAAATGCAGTCATTGATAGAGATAGACAGAACCCAGCCATCCTTTTTTTATTTTTAATATATCCCTTACTATGACTTCTTTCCCAAATCTGTGACTTTCTAGCACAAACACAATTAAATACTAATACCAAAAGTAGTGCTTAAGCTCCACCAGCATTTCTTTAGTGTTTACTACATGGCAAAGGCTTCATTAAGCCTTTTACATGGATTATATTGAATCCTTATGAACCAGTGAAGTGGTTACTAAATCAATTTGCATATTGGAAAATCTAGATCCAATACACAAGATTAAAACAGCTCATACATGCTATTAGGCAATGAAACCAGGACTGATATTCATGACTGAATGATTCCACATCCCATATTCCTAATTATTGCCTCCAACACAAATATTTTTCATCGCCCAGGTACCCCCATCGAACCCACTTTCTTCCTGAGCCGCACTGTCTCCAATGTCATCAGTTCTGTCGTCTTTGGAAGCCGCTTCGACTATGAGGACAAGCAGTTCCTGAAGCTTTTGCAGATGATCAATGAGAGTTTCATTGAGATGAGCACACCCTGGGCACAGGTTCCCACCAGCCACTCTCTGCCCATCCCCTAATCTCAGTTAACTAAGCACTTGTCTATCTTGCTTAATCCTTCCCACAACCCTGGGCACTAGGTATCCATATGCCCCAGGTCTCCAAGAAACAAATGGACTCACCTAGTTCTCAGACCCAGTGCTGGTTGTTGAGCCCAGCTATCTGTCTCCAGAGCAGCCCATTCTGGTTCCAGGTGCCCATCATTGACAAATCTCCCTTGCCTATACTCCCCACAGCTATATGACATGTATTCCGGAATCATGCAGTATTTGCCAGGAAGACACAATCGCATCTACTACTTGATAGAGGAGCTCAAGGACTTCATCGCCTCTAGGGTCAAGATCAATGAAGCCTCCCTTGACCCACAAAACCCTCGGGACTTCATTGACTGCTTCCTCACCAAGATGCACCAGGTACCTCTTCCTCTTTCCCAACCCTTTCCTCTCATCTCCTTAATCCCTAGCACCTGCAACTTTAAACTTATCTGTAAACATGTCAGAGACAAAAAAAAAAACAAACAAAATAACAAAAAAACAGCATTGTTTCACATGGTGTACTTTTATTTCTAGATGAAGATAAGAAAACTGTAAAGGCATAAACTCTTACACTTTTAAAATAAACAATCTAAAAATTTTAAGAACATGACAACTTAAAATCTTACACTTTTCTAATCATGTATGGTTGATTACAACTGACAGAGACTTACTTTAGTGCAAAAGTAGAATGAGTCTTTAGAGTCTTAGACATTTAAAGTCTTTAAACTTAAGAGTTTAAACTTTAAACTTAAGTGTTAGAGATGTAGAAATTTAGAATCTTAATACAGTAGACTCTCAGTAAACAGGCACCGATGGGGATCAATTGATGCCAGATGACTGTAGTATTTCTTTGACTTTTTTGCTTGTTGCTTGGGAGTGCCAGTTGCTTGAGTTCCAGTTAATAATGGGCAGTCTACTATACTTCTGTATCATCAATTCTTAGAATTGTAGAAATTTATATATTTAATATAGAATGGCGGCACTTAAAAGTTTAAAATTATATACACCCTAATGTTTTAGAACTCTTAAATCTGACAAGGCAACCTCTACTTTCTTCTCTCCCCACTCTCCTATTGTTCACTCCACACCGGCCTTGACCTTGCTATTCCTCTAACACACCAGGCATACTCTTACCTCATGACCTTTCCCCTGGCTGTTTCCTCTCCCAGATACCCACTTGGCTTATCCATCTGGTTTGTTTTAACAAAGACCTCCTGTGTACAAAGGAAGAAAATAAGATAAAGACCGAAAGGGGTAATTTTATTTCTAATCTCTCTTATTTTCAGGATAAAAATAATCCCCACACAGAATTCAACCTCAAGAACTTGGTTCTCACCACTCTCAACCTCTTCTTTGCTGGCACAGAGACTGTGAGCTCTACTCTACGTTATGGATTGCTGCTCCTGATGAAGCACCCTGAGGTCGAAGGTGAGTGTCCACCTGAGCTGCTTACCTGGTGACTCTCACTCCCAACAGGAAAGAAAGCATAACCTTGAAACCTTGGAACCCTATGGCCTTGGACTCTTCACCCCTTTGAATCTCAGATTACAGAATCTCAGAATCTATGGCTTGGAAAGCCATTTAATTTAATCCTGTCCTTGGTGCTTGTATTAGTTTACTAGGGCTCCTGTCATCAACTGTCAGAAACCTCGTAGCTTAAAAGAACATAAATATGTTTTATTATAGTTCTGGAGTTCAGACAATGGGAGAGACTAAGTTGCTTCCACTTAAACTCTTCTAGTCTCTCCTCCATTATCTAAGTTGTCTTTTAGTAATCCAGGTAATCAGATATGTAATGGATACCTTTTATGTGCTGAGCACTAGATACTTGCATGCTGGATTTTATGTAAATTTTACAACTCTATGAGCTTGTTAGACCATCATATCTATTCTGAAGTTGAAGAGACAGAGGATTAGAAGGTAAAGTCATTTACCCCAAGGTCACTGAACCAGGAAATGCAGACAGGGGTAACTGCATCCATCAACAGTGTTCTTAATTACTGTCACATAATTGGCATTTGTTTTAATCCTGTCTTAGTTATGTATTATGCCTCTTTCCTATCCTGTCAAAACTCTGTGTATGAAACCCCAGCTAGGATCAGGACACTGCCCTGCTCATCAGCCTTCCATGGCTTTCAAGATAATGACCAAATTCCCAATGAGCATTCAAAGATCCAGGCTGCATACCTCCCAATAATCTGATGAGTATTTTTTTAACCCCATCAATGTTTCAGGTGTTAAGAAGAAGCATTTCAAACACACATGACTCGCTCACTTAGGGCCACAGGCACTAAAGATACAAACCCATGACCCAACCATGGCCTCTAGAAACATTTCCTATGTCCTTGCCTCCTATGTTTTCTGACCCCTTCCAGCCAAGATCCATGAAGAGATTGACCAGGTGATAGGACCACACCGGATCCCAAGTGTGGATGACCGAGTCAAGATGCCTTACACAGATGCTGTAATCCATGAGATACAGAGACTGACAGATATCGTGCCCATGGGCGTTCCCCATAATGTCATCAGAGACACTCATTTCCGAGGCTACCTTCTGCCCAAGGTGTAGTGCATGCTTGTCACCCCTTTTTACTCCACTGCACCCTTCTCTCTTCCTGGTTTCCTAGCCCAGCAGTCCCCAACCTTTTTGGCACCAGGAGCTGGTTCCATGGAAGACAATTTTTCCACAGACCAGGTGTGGGGGAGATGGCTTCAGGATGATTTAATTGCATTACATTTATTGTTGATTTTATTTCTATTATTATTATTACTCTGTAGTATATTATAAAATAATTATACAACTCACTTGCCATTATAAAGCCTGCCACCAGATGTGGCTTAATTGTCACTTACCACTCACTGATAGGGTTTTGATATGAGTCTGCAAGCATTTGATTTATTACGGTGTCTGTGCAGTCAAACCTCTCTGCCAATATTAATCTGTATTTGCAGTGGCTCCCCAGCACTAGCCTCACCACCTCAGGTCTACCCCAGATCATTAGGCATTAGGTTCTCATAAGAAGCGTGCAACCTAGATCCCTTGCATGTGCAGTTCACAGTAGAGTTCGTGCTCCTATGAGAATCTAATGCCTCCACTAATCTGACAGGAGGCAGAGCTCAGGCTATGGTAATGCAAGTAATGGGGAGCAGCTGTAAATACAGATGAAGCTTTGCTCACTTGCCCACTGCTCACTTCCTTCTGTGCATCCTGGTTCCTTGGATTATGGGGGTTGGGGATCCCTGCCCTAGCCTACAAGTATTCTAAAACACTGATTTCTCTTAACTGCTCCCATTTCTACCTTAGGGCACCGATGTGTTTCCCCTGCTTGGCTCAGTCCTCAAAGACCCCAAATACTTCTGCTACCCAGATGCCTTCTATCCCCAACACTTCTTGGATGAGCAGGGCCGCTTCAAGAAGAATGAAGCCTTTGTGCCTTTTTCTTCTGGTAGGTTCCTATGGTCTGAGTTCCCCACAGGAGCACACGTGATATGTCATCCAACCAGGGATCCATATTTGATGTTCAGGTCTGAATAGGAGGTTTAGTGCTGTTTCATAGAGTCCTAGAATCCCAGAATCATGGAATATTAGAAGCATTGACTATGCTAATAAGAAAAGTAGCAGCACTAAACAGGTGTCAGCAAACTTTCTCTGCTAAGAACCAAACAGAAACTGTTTTAGGTTTTGGCAGTGATATGGTCTCTGTCTGAACTCTGCAATCTAAAGTATTCATCTTGGGGTTCCCTGGTGGTATAATGGCTAGACTTCAGTGCTCTCAATGCCACAGCCTAGGTTCAATTCCCAGCCAGGGTACTAACCCCACCCCAAAAAAAGTACTCATCTCCACCATTACATTATAAAAGCAACCAGTGGTTAGGAAAGAGGACCCCACTCCACCATTTATAAATGGTGTGGCCATGGGGGAGTTACTTCAGCTCTCTGTCCATAAAATGAAGATTAATCTCTCCAAACCATTGGAAGAGTGACTGACAAGTAGTAAGCACTATTTAAGTGTGAGCTTTCATTTCTTCCCCCTTACCAGTATAAACCTTTGAGAAATTGAAATACACAGAATCTTCAAATTTGAGGTTCCTTAACAACCATTCCATCCTGGAATCTGATGGAATCTGAGCCATCACAGAAGTAGCTGCCACATGTTGAGTGTCATATCCAAGTTGAGCACTAACTGTAGGCACCCACTGAGTCTTTATAATAACCCTATTAAGTGGGTATTATCATGACCCCAGAGAGGCTGAGGAAGTAGCTGAAGCTTAAAGGGGTGATGGGGATCAGAAGGCTCCTCATGTCCCCATTATCCCAGTGCAAGTATAACCCTCTTCCTCCCTTCCTCTGTGCTCACAGGTAAGCGCATCTGCCTGGGCGAGGCCATGGCCCGCATGGAGCTCTTCCTCTACTTGACCTCCATTCTTCAGAACTTCTCCCTACGCTCGCTGGTGCCACCTGCCAACATCGATATCACGCCCAAGGTCTCAGGCTTTGGCAACATCCCCCCAACCTATGAGCTTTGCCTCATGGCCCGCTGATCCCCCTCTACTGAGCATCGGAGAACAGAGCTCTGCCCAAGTGTACAAGATTAGTGTACTCACCCTAATCTCCCTAAATTCTCACAACAGCTGTAAGAGAAGGCACTGTTACTACTGTCATGGGGCTACAGGTCAGCGAGTGTCACCTGAAAATATAGAGCTGCATATCTTCTACATCCAGTAGAAAAGCAACACCTTGTCCAACATTTCAGCAAAAGCCTGCATTTTTCATACACTTGATCACCTCTGTCTAGGTTTCTAGTTGTACCAAATTCTTGCTGTAGATTCCATGTCTTTATGGTGTTCTTTTGTCATTGCTCTGATAATGACTAAAATGTGGGTCACAATCCCTTCTCTTTGATCTTCATATTTACCCCCGCAAAGACAACAAGGAATTCAAGACTGTTGAGTGTAGCAAGCTTAATGAGTAGTTGTGTGTGTGTGTGTGTGTGTGTGCGTGTGTGTGTGTGTGTATTTGACATCAATAGGGCACAACTCAAAACAGCCTTTTTTACTTCCTGTTATAAGTATCTTTTCTGCTAGCTCATCACCAGAGATTTCCTACTAGTTGAGCCACAACACCCCATCATCAACCATCTTGCTAGCTCGTTACCTCTCCCTCCCACTCATCTCTCTTTCTAAACACGGTTCCCTGGTTGTTCTTACAACTTCCTATTCCAAAAGCACGCCAGTTCCTTTTGAAGGATTATTGAATTACCCATAGCTCTATTATTCCATTTCTAAACTCCAACAACTTGCTCAGCTGATAAAAGCTTTCCCCCATAATTCATTTTATCCAACCAATATTTATCAAATATCCAATGTCCCAGCACACTCTTCAGGTACTTAGGATCCATCAGTGAACAAAATGCACAAGATTCTTTTTTTTTTATTATTCATTTTTATTGTTGGACTTATTGGGGTGACATCTGTTAGCAAGGATTACATAGGTTTCAGGCATACAATTCTACAGTGCATTGTCAGCTTGTTGTATAATAAGTTCACCACCTAATGTGACTTCTCTTTCCATCACCTTATATTTAGCTTCACCCACTTCACTCCCATCCCCTCCCCTTTCTCCCCTCCCTAACCCACTTGTCCCCAAATAAACATTAAACTATTGATTGTGTCCATGGGTTATTTGTTTGTTCATTTCTTTTTTTTCTTTGCTTTCAGTTTTATATTCCGCATATGAGTGAAATCATGCAGTTCTTTGTTTTTTCTGTCTGGCTTATTTCACTTAGCATGATGGTCTCCAGGTCCATCCACTTTGTTGCAAATGGCAATATTTCATCTTTTCTTACAGCTGAGTAATATTCCATTGTGTATATGTACCACAGCTTCTTTATCCAGTCATCTGTCGCAGGGACCTTTGGTTGTTTCCATGTTTTGGCCACTGTGAACAGCGCTGCAATGAACATTGGGGTACATAAGTCTTTGCGGACAAAGGT
>PVJL010012023.1:0-39496 GCA_004026885.1 Lyroderma lyra | reverse complement strand
GGGATGGCGGCGTCAAATAGGGTAGGCAGTGTGGAGGGGGCGAAGAGACAGGTGGTAGGGGCGAGCCCCGCTGTGCGGAGGTCCGGGCCACCGGAGCCCCGGGTCGGGGCGTGACAGTCATCCCGAAAGGCGGAGCCCAGGTTGGCTGGCAGCGCCGGTGGGAGGGGGCCGGGACAGTGTGATCGGTGAGGAGGGGACTGAGGAGTCCAGCCCGAGATGTCATGGGATGGGGAGCGCGGCTCCACGCCCGACCCGCTGACCGGAAGGCGACTGCCCCAGGGTCCCAAACCCGGGCCTCGGGTCGCCACCGCTGGATGCGGAACCCCAGGAGAGCCCGCGTTACCCGGGTTAGGGAGCGGGATGGATGGCGGCTGCGTCAGAAGGGGATGGTAGACCTGTGAGAGAACAAGATCCGGCCCGGGAGGGAGGGCAGATCGGGGTAGAGGGAAGGAGCAATGCGGGAAGGCACGAACGGGTGGTCGAAGGAAAGGGGAGGTCTGCAAGGAAGTGTTGCCTTGTTGCCATCTAGGGCTTTGTTTGCTCTGGGCCCGCCTCTCTCACCCTGATGGAGAAATATTCCACACATCAACCTTGGGGAATTGGATGCCTTAGTTAGTTGATGGTAGCATCACCAAAATGCTTAGGTATCCTCATCGATATTAGAACCTTGACCATGAACTGGAATAGTATCCTGGCAGTCCCCATTACTCCCAAGTCTTTATTTGTTTGTTTACCTTCTTTCTGGTGTCAGGATTTTCTTCCAGTCTCTAAAATCTAACCATCACACAGTCTTCCTAAATAAGAACACTACCTAGTAGCGATACATTTGTTTACTTTTCTAGTGGAAAGGAGATTTACAGGAAAAAAGAGCCTTACAGACTTAAAATAAAAACAGTACTTCAAGCTCATGTAAAACACTTTAAAAAGAACATTTGACTTTTTGTTCTGGGTTCCTTAGAACTAAGGCTTTGTTCATCAAAGCCTTCATTTTCTTCTCTTTAGGAGTCTGAAAGCCTAAGAACTGCATTCTTTATAACCGAAGGAACTTTGACAAGACTGTAATACTTTGGGGAAGGTGTCTTGGGAGATGAATAATGTTGAAGGTATATATGGGTGGTTAAGGTGGCTGCCTCCAAACAATATTCTTGAACTGAAAATCTATTCCCCTTTATATTAGTCTTTTTAATCCTCTTAATTTGCACACAGGTTACTAAGAATGCATAAGTATACTTTTGACAAGTTTTATTTCTGAAATTTAAAAAAAGACGAATGGAATCGAAACAGTTTTGATACCTGTCTCTGACTTGTATTTGGAAATGTCTGGGTCAGGAGAAAAGAAAAACAGCAGGGATATAGTCTATTGTGCAGACTAATAGTGTATTAGTTTACAGGGACAAGATAGTAATTTCCTTTTAGATAAATCTTTGGATTGATCCTTTGCAACCCACCCAGCAAGAGAACAGAAAGAGTGGGTATCTATTTAGAACAAGCATGAGTTATCTTAATATGGAATCTATGACTAGATTCCATATGTATAGCGGAAGCCTAAATTCCTAGGCCTTCTTTTTTTAGGTGGGGGCGGGCGTTGGTTCCCTGGCTGGGCATCGAACCCAGGCCGCAGTGTTGAGAGCGCCGAAGCCTAGCCACTACACCACCAGGGAACCAATCTATTTTCTTTAAAAAGATTTTTTTTGAATAACGGATATAAATACTGATTTGCTCAAGTATTGGATTTTCAATCTTCATCAGCACTAACTATATTTTATTAAACTAGATTTGTCTCAATGACCATGGTAACTGCTGGAATTTCTTTCTGTGTCAGTGGCTATGCAGCTGACCATTAATTAGCATAGCTAATTACAGAAGTCATAAATTAAAATCCTGACACTATTCCAGGCAGTGACAATATCAATTATTTGGACATAGGTAGAAGTTTCTAGTCAAATGTGTTCAACCATGGTTTGAGCCTCATGTAGTTGATATGTGTTCCCTTTAATTAGCACTTTTAATTGGGAATGGATGTCACTTTGACAAAACAGCTGTTGAAGGGAGTTTGCTGTATCTCCCTAGTTCAAAATGGGATGGAAATCTGTAGCACAGTATGTGCTTTTGAAAACAAATAGGGGAGTGTGGTTGCAGGGTTAGGTTGTGAGATGATATTCCAGATCCTATTGCTGCATAACAAATTATCCCAAACTTAGCTGCTTAATACAACCACATGATGCTCACAGATACCTCAGATGGGATGCAGGCTCCAATAGCTAGGGGTTGGAATTATCTGAGGCTCCTTTGCTTGCGTCTGGTGTCTAGGCTAAGATGATTCAAAGACGAGAACTCCCAGCTGGCCCACCAACACATTTGGCTGTCCGTGTGGTTTGGCTTCCTCACAGCTTGGTAGTCTCAGGGCATTTAGACTTTTTATATGGTGGCTCAGGTCTCCCAGCACAAGTTTACCAGCAAACCAGATAGAAGCTGCATCACCTTTTATAATCTAACTTCAAAATACACCATCACTTCTATCATGTTCTATTGGTCAAAGCAATCACAAGCCTATACAGATTCAAAGGAGAGGAGTTAAAGGCCAGTTTTGGTGGGGCAATGGTAGGGTCTAATTGTAGAAGAATGTATAAGGTGGGAGATACGATTGTAAACATCTTTGGAAAATACAGCCTGCCACATTTGGTAATAAGAAGATAACCTTGAAAGTTTCATTGACTTCCTTGAAATACTTAGGGTTGTAAATTAAAGAACAAAAATTCAACAGTAAATTTAAATATCGAATTGGCTTTATTGAATGATTCCTGAATCAGGCAGCATTCCATCTAGTCAAAAATAGAAAGGTATTCCCAAGGAGTTATACAAAATGGAAGGTTTTTATAGGCAGAAAGAAGGTGGGATAGTAAGTTAAAAGATTATTTCAGGCAGGTTTCCTTAGGGGAAGGTCAGAAGTCTTAGCAGATTACATCATTAGTGCTGACTAGGAAATTCTAAACAGATTGGTGTAAAATTCCACTCCTGGGATAAGCTGAAACTTCAGTTAAGTTGGGTATTAAGTATTGGGGCTTACCACTAGAGACTCCATTTTAGGTCTTTTTAACAGGGTATATTTCCCACGAAATAACAGCATACCAAAAGAGCATACTGGAGGGGTGGGCTAGTACTTTCTCCATAGATAATCCTCTAACTGGAGAAACTCTTTTCTTTCAGGGACCTTTGATGGTCCCTCTGAAGCAAGGTGGGATTCTAGTATTTGGGAGTTTCATGTGGCCTTGAGAAAAAGTAAACAAGAGGCTGCTACCTTTGAGCCCCTGTGTAGTCAGACTGTCTCCTCAAATTACACTGCAGTAACTCCTCCCAAAGCTTTGAATGAAGACAAGTTAACTGCTGCCTAACATTTAAAGGAAATGCCATATCATCTTCCTGTATAAATAATGATTTTGTGTTTAAGTTTTGGAATTGTTTAGTCATAAGATTTAGTAGAAGATATAATCTTTCAGATTCTGATTCATTTTGAAGGAATGAGATACTTCAGATTTTTACCATAAGCTGACTTTTGGTACTCTGACTTAATTTGTTCTGGGAGGAGCTGAAGACAGCCTCGAGCTATCACAGTGCCTATCTGGACCGGAAAGAGTTTTCCTGTGCAGTTTTGATGGAAAACTGTTTCTCTCCCTCATTAATGTTGTATTTTGCAATGGAGTCGTGTTGACCTCTACCCCAGTCACACTCTGATGCTGAGCTGGTGATAAGAGGCTTGTGCACCTGAAATTGGATGCTGACCTTGTGGAACATTGATGGGATAGAGATGGCACACCAGGTACCAACATCACCTCTCTAAGAAAATACCTCCAGATATTTTGAGGAGCTTTAAGACAAGAAGAAAATGATCCCTTTCTTGGGATATCTTCTATAATACTATGTGAGAGATCGTGGATATGGAGTTTCTGAGTAAGTAGAAAAGTGAGGAAGTCCGTGGTGGACCTGTGGGAGTAGCTCCCAAACATCTCTAGAAGAGCGTCCCAAAGCTGGCCTTCATTATGGGGATAGACATGACTGTTCCTCCATGTTTGGGTGAGATCCCAGGGAGTTCAGAACGCATCTGTCATCATTTGAGCTGGATGAAACTAGGACTCTGAGATAGAGCCAGGATCCGTAAGATGTGACTGAGCCCTGCTTTGTTCAGACCAGGCTGTTTTCACATCAGACCATCACTGGACATGCAACGTCTGTATCAGAAATGATCGTGACATAGGCCAAAATTACAACATCACCAAATGAGTGGCAACTATAGTTTGCGTTTCCTCTACTTAACATTTACCTCATTAGTCAAAATGGCTGAATTTTTTTCAAAATGTTACTTGAATTACACAGGTAGCATTTCAATACTAAGACTTTAGAGAAATTTCCATTACAGTGAGTATTAATAATTGTGTGAGTTTAGTTCTTTTTTTTCATATTGTAAGTTGTTTTATTGTAAGATAATTTACAAATATCTTGCTGTCTTTAGTAATTTAAACAATGGACCAATAATTTCTTCAGCAATAAGCTAAAAACAAAATTAGCTGGCTGAATTTTCCTTGTTTACCTCTGGCGGAAGGACGACACTTGATTTTCATTAGTCCAGGGCTGCAGCACCCGAGATGATTTCAATCAACTCTTTGGTGATGACGGCTTGGCGAGTGCGATTGAAAGTCAAAGTCAAAGTCAATTTGTCAATCATCTCAGAGGCATTCTTGCTGGCATTGTCCATGGCACTCATCCTGGCACTCTGCTCGCTCGTGGTGGACTCCTTGAGAGAATAGTAGATGATGTTGGCCAGGTTGTACTCCTGGTAATTCTGCAGCACGTCAGCATCAATATCATCGTAGATGCTCATGTTTTCAGCACTGGCAATGGTTCTAAGGGAAAAGATGGGCTTTTCTTCTGTCTTGTAGGAGATGACAGACCTGAATCGATTAAAGACGATAGATCCCTTGTCAAATTCATACCCAGAATTTAATAATTCCAGGGCAATGACGGACGCATCTCCAAAAGTGAGGGGTTTTCTCCCCACTTCTTTGAAGGTCACCAGAAACTGGTCAGAGTGAGTCCGATGAAGTATCCGATGATTTTATCACCGACGCCCACAATCTTCACTTCCTTCCCGGCCACTGTGAGCGTAGCCACCTCACTCTTGATCTGTTTGGCGACCGAGGAGTAGATCGCCCCGCAAAGCCCTCTGTCCGAGGACACCCCGATGAGGAGGTGTTTCTTCTTGTCTTCAGGCGCCTTAATATCAGCCTTTTCGTAGAGAGCCAAAGATCCTGTTCCATACACCCAAGCTGGCTTCAGCTCCCTCTCAGCTTGGGCATATTTTGCTGCTGCCACCATTTTCATGGACTTGGTAATTTTCTGGATGTTTTTGATGGACCTTAGTCACCTGGTAATGTCTTTCAAAGTTGCCATATTTTGAACTTGGATCCATTGCAGCTGCACGGCCCAGGCTGAGATCCCAAGGACGCCCGCCCGAGAAAACATGGTAGTACTGGCCCTGCTGAAGGTGGGTCAGACAGCAGTTGTCTCTTTTTTGAAGGAGGAAAAGAACAACATTTAATGAACAGGGCAGTGTTCTAGATACCTTCATGTACGCGTATGTTATTTAACTTGATCCACATGCCAGTTCTGTGAAGTAGGTCTGTTATTCCCACCACTTTGTAGAGGAGGAGACTAAGATTTAGAAATGCTTACATTGCCCAAGGTGACACAGTGAATCAGGATTTGAACCCAGGTCTTTGTGCTACCAGGGTCTACACCACCACTGTATTGTACTGGGAGGCAGCATTGGATAGAATAGGATAAGGAAGTGTTAAAGAGCATGGGCCCTAGAGCCAACTGCCAGGGTTCTGATTCTAACGTGCATGTGTTAGCTGGGTAACCTCAGTTAACTTACTTACCCTCTCTGTACCTCAGTTTTCTCATGTAAAGTGGATATTATAATAATACCCACCATATAAAATTGTGGATGAAATTAGATAATGTATTTTTAAAATAATTATGGCATACAATAAGTAGTCAATAAGTGTTATTTACTATTATAAAGGTATTGCAGGGAGTTCCCTGGTGGTGTAGTGGCTAGGCTTCAGCCCTGTCAATGCTGTGGCCTGGGTTCGATTCCCAGCCAGGGAACTACCCACATGAAAAAAAGAAAAGAAAAAGAAAAGAAAACAGCATTTCAGATAGTTTCTCTGGGGTTGGCTCAGTTGATCATAGAGGGTTATATTAGCTGACCTGGAGTATAAATAACTCAGCACTGTCCAACACCACAATTTGGAAAAAAACAATGTATATCTCGTTTTAGTTGATCATTTAAAGCATCATTTTTCTAGAAAATATTCCAGATCCCTCTTGTACTATGGAACCTACTCTTTGTAACCCCATCTTGATTCTTCATAATGGAGACATCAGTACAACCCTTAACATTGTGTGTCATTTGGGCTCCTCTGGGACTTGAAGGAAAAAGAAGCTAGCAATTGGCACCATACCCACAGGGGTTTAAAAAAAAAAACTTGTCCTGCTCGTCCAGCCCTGGTGCTCTGAAGAAGAGGCACACTTGCCTGTTGGAGCTCTCAGGTGCCTGAGTGGCAGACTCTAGGTTAATTATTAATAACAGGGGACTTTTCAATGGTGACTTAGAGGCCACACCCAGTATTTACATTTATTGGAGTAGTAGTTCAGAAGCTTTCAAGTGTGTAAGAATCTAATAATGTGCTTGTTAAAGTTGCAGATTTCCAGGCTCTAACTGTACAGAATCTGATTCAGTAGGTCTGGGTGCAAGCCTGGAACTCTGCATTGTCACAATTACTTGAAAAACCATTGTATTGTTTAGATCTGGAAAAGATGAAGGGGTGAGTAAAAAGACCTAGGGGGTTTACAAAAGGAAATAAGGGTTGCATTTTTTAAGTACGTGAAATGGTTCTGTTTGTCTCTGTTTATATTGAATGAGTTTTTAGTTACCTTAAATCCCGTTTTTATAGGATATCCTTAAATGTAAATAAACATTATTTTACCACTCATGTGAACCCATGCCTAGCCAGTCCTCAAATGTTATTGGGTGATGATGCTGGTTCTTTTTTTCCCATGATATGTCTGTCATAGTCATTCTTTCTGCTCCCATTACCCTATTATCCTCCCATGACATCATACCTGGATGTATCAGTTAGCTTTTGCTGGGTAGTAACATGCCACCTCAAAACATAGTGGCCTAAAACAACCATTTCTTTAATCTCTGGTTCTGGGGTCCAGTAATTTGGGGCTGGGCTCAGAAGGACAGCTCTTCTGGTCTTGCCTGAGCTCACCCAGGCATGTGTGGTCAGCTGAGACAACTGTCCCACATGGCCTTTCACCATCCAGTAGGCTAGCCTGAGCTTGTTCACATGGGGAGAGAACAGTTTCAAGGAGAAGGCGAGCCCAATGTACAAGTGCTTTTCAAACCTCTGCTACATCACCTTTGCTGATGTTCTGTTATATAACCCACCCAGACCCAGTGGATGGAAAAATAGACTGCCTCTGAATGCTAGGATCTACCATGCATGAATGGAGAGTAATTTCTGCTCGTTTTCACAATCTACTGTGACTTATCCCATCTCCTACCTTGCACACTTCTCAGGCTGTAGGCTTTTGCTGCTCCAACCCATCTTGTCTCCTGCTGCCACAGTTATATTCCTTAAACTCCGCTTTCATCATATTACATGCCTGTTCACACCCCCGAGAGGCTTCCTCTTTACCCACTTTATCAGCTATAAAGTTTCTGCCTGGCTCTCAAAAGTCTCTTTAAGCTAGCCTGACTGTAAAAGCAGATCACGTAGTACGTGGGGGAAAGAACTAGCAACAGTCTGGGAAGGCATGGGCCCTCGTTTTAGCTTCATCACCAACTAGCTTTTAACTCTCCAGGCTTCTGTTTCTCCATCTATGAAACGAGGGAGTTTGGATTAAATCTGAGAAGTTCTTTTCAGATTTAAGATTTAGGCTGAGTGTACCTAGACTAAATTATTTGCTCCCTAAATATACCTTCAATTCTAGTAAGACCCAGCTTCTTATCCCCACTGAACCTCCCGTGTTTAAGTTGCTCTTTGTACTTTCCTTCCCCATGTTTTCTCAGCTGCCCTGTGTGTTCTTCAGTGTTTTACATTCTGCCCACCCCTTGTCTTGGTTAATTTCTGCCATCTCTTTTGGCACTTAATTGTATTCTCTCTCCTGTTATTCAGCATTTTGATTGTTAGGCTTATCAACGAGATTATAAACTCATTGAGGAAAAGAACCTATATTCTGCACATTGACTAAGGGTATAGTAGCTATCAAGCAAATATTCGTAGATTAATCCTAAGTTTCCATCCTAGGGCATAGAAAGTTGGAACCAGCTGAAAACTTTTAAGACAAGTAGGATAAGACTGCTTGGTCAGAGGTGGTGCTTGGAGAGGTGGACGGTTTTGTTAAATGTACTCAAGGTAGTGTACACTTAGTGGGCTGGTAGCCTTTAGAATGTATCCACGAAGTTGCTTTGCAGGCCTTTCCTCCAGCCATCCTGTGACACTGGTTCTCTTCTGCTTGTGTCCTACAGTTTTCATCCTTCTGTAAGCTGTCACCATGACCCTGACAAAAGGTTCCTTCACCTACTCCAGTGGGGAGGAGTATCGTGGCGAGTGGAAGGAGGGTGAGAGGACCCCTGGGGGGAACCAGTGATGAACACTTTATTTGACTGAAGGACAAATACCTCAGGATATATAAGCCGACTTTATGAGTCTTCATGTCTAGCTCCAAGATTTAATCTGAATAATGCCTTTCCTTTATTCGATTTTAGGATTATAAAGGAATTAGAAAATACTATTGTTAAGCCAACCTCCAGAAGTAAGTTAAATCTTTCCACTTCTAAGTTTAAAGTGTTTTAACCCTTTTATCCTTTAGTGGTATTATTTTGGAATTGTTTTTCCAAATGCTGATGTACTCAGCAGAGTAAAACGAATTATTTTTAGTGCCCATAAATCAGAAAGTACAGAATTCATTGCAATGACGTGATGCCAGTGAATCTTCAGAAACTGAGAAAATTAGGGCAGACACTCAAGAGCAGTTGACATGCGTTGCCTTGAATTTCCTGTGACAGTTTATTATTTCGAAGTGTCTATTCATAGGAATGGTAAAATCCTTTGGAGCCTGAGACTATGCAGGAAGTAGTTTAATGACGTTCAGTTTGGAAACAGTCTGGCCACTTAAAAGTCCCGTGGGCCCAGTCCTAGCAAGCTAGGGACTTCCCCAGCAAGGCTCAACTCGTTCCAGTTTTGCCAGTGAAGAGCGGTTCCCACTGCTTCTAGACAGTGGCCTCATTCTTTTCATGGTAGATCCTGTCACTGATGAATTCTTAAGCCTTGAGAGGAGAAATCGTGCAGATGGGAAGTGACCTTGCCTCCATATATCCTCAGCCTTTTTTCCTGCCTCCCAAACACCTGCTGTCCCCTATAATATGACCTTCAGAGGAGAGGATTCCTGAGGCTCTGCTGGGGTGCCGCTGTTCACTAAAGAATGCCTCTACTCCGTTGGAGGAGCGCTAGTGCTCCTTTAGCATCTTGCTGTGGTTTCTTGTCAGTTCAGTGGATACACTTGCCCTATCAGAGTAACAGAGCTCAGACCAGGGTTGCTGGTCTGGCGGTTAGATTTGCACAGCAGTTTCCTGGTGCTAAGTGGCACGTTTTTATTTTTCTCAGAGTGGCAATGTAGTGAAGTATGGAGGGCTCTCAGGTCAGGCTGCCTGCTGTGTTTCATTCTTGCTCTAGCACTTAATTGCTCTGGGGTCTTGAGTAAGTTATTTAGCTTGTTTTTGCCTTGGTTGTCATATCTGTTAAATGGGAATAATAATAGTACTGTGCCTACCTCATAAGGCTGCCAAGGATTGTAAAATGCTTTAAAAAGTGCCTGGCACATGATAAAGGCATGCGTGCTATTTTTAAGTGCATTCTTATCTTTCATACTTAGGGAGACCTGCTCCAAATCTGATGGTTGTGACTTAGGATGGGAAGGTCCCAGGAGCCAGGTTTTCCTGGTGCCCTGAGTCTGGGTCATAGTTCTGTGCCCTGCTAATGCCATTATTTCTCTTCTCTCCTTTGTGGGTGGGGTGAGGGGAGGCAAGGGATGTTAGACAGTGGGAAGGGACCCCAAAGCTGCCCCGTCCCAACCTGATACCTGTCCTTCTCTTTGCTCAGGCCGCAGACACGGTGTTGGTCAACTGATGTTTGCAGATGGTGGCACCTACCTGGGTCATTTTGAGAATGGACTCTTTAATGGCTTTGGGGTATTGACCTTCTCAGATGGCTCAAGGTAGGTACTGGGTCATTTTTTTCTCAGCCTCAAACTGGGCAGGCTCTGATCTAAAAACGATAGTGGTAACTATCTGGTCAAACCGGAGCTTGTCCCAGGCCCTCTGAACACAGGAAATGAGTAAGCATTAGTTCTTTTATTGGTTACTTTATAAATAGATCTGAAATTTGAAATGGCAAGAGGTGAATGACCTTCCACCCCACCATGTTCTGTTGTTTTCATGAGATTAGGGCCTCATATCCTACGTACACTCTGACCCCTCTACTGGTTGGGAGCGGGGTGGGTGGAGCTCTGAGGTAAGTGGAAGAGCTTTGCTCTTTGGCATTAATGAATAACACACATTGGTGTCGGTTAACCTGGGTGGCTCACTACCCACTAAAGGCTAACTAACATCTTGTGTTTCTGCAGGTATGAGGGGGAGTTTGCCCAGGGCAAGTTTAATGGTGTTGGAGTCTTCATTCGACATGACAACATGACATTTGAGGGGGAATTTAAAAATGGCAGAGTAGATGGTTTTGGTAAGTTGCACCCCAGCAGGATGGGCACTTAGGCGAGCATAATATGGGTGAAAGCACACCTTGTTAGTTTGAATCCGCTATGGACGTCCGGCAGTCCGTAGTGACAGTGCCCTAACGCCTGTTGATCGAACTTACGACAGAGCGCTCCTGAGAAGGTCTGCGAGTTTCTCTCCTCCTCAGCCTCTGCCTGTCAAGCTGATCCCCGAGGCATTAATGCCATTGTCACTCCCATATTTCCTCTGTCCCCTTCAAAGGCCTGCTGACTTTCCCTGATGGTTCTCATGGAATACCCCGCAACGAAGGCCTGTTTGAAAACAACAAGCTGCTGCGGCGGGAGAAGTGCCCCACGGTCGTTCAACGGGCCCAGAGTGCCTCCAAGTCAGCCAGGAGCCTCACCGCCTGATGCGGGGACAAGTATGGGGTGAAGCAGATGCTCCGCTAGTCACTCAAGGTGAACAAATGAATCAGATGTGAGAGGAGATGAGAATGACCTTGGAGCAGAAGCCTTGTGCTGGGCCGCATCACCTGCCAGCCAGGGGTTCCATCGCAGAGAAGTTCCAAGGACTCTGGCAGCCAGGCCCTGCAGCAGTGGTTACCAGTTGTATCTTTCCCTTGTCTCACTCGTTGGTACTCTCTGTCCCTAACACCCTGGATTACCCAGAGCAGGCCTATGCTGCCTGCCACGTCAGTTTTTGCCAGGTGATACAGAACCTGTTGATTCTGCCTGTGTTTGGGGCAGGTGACCCCAGCTCCAAATTAGGGCCGGTGCGTTGTCTACCCTGCAGAAATAAGGAAGAGGGTGGGGGTGGCTTATATGGGGCGGCAGTCCTGTGAAAATCAAGGCCAGAGCTCTTCTGTGTGTTACCCCCTCATTCGCTGCTGTTGGCATCATGGCTCCAGGATCCACTGTGTCTGACCAGACTGGCATCCGTGTGGGTATTCCCCCTGCGAAGCATTCTGTGAGAGTGCCGTCTCCCTCTCCCTGACTTCACATGCTGTCTTCCTCACCTGAGTTCCAGCAGGTATTCCTCATTTGTGCTTCTCTCCTTCCTTAGACATGGGACAAGATCCCTTTATGAGTTAGTCAAGAAAGAAACTGATGTAACAGTCATCTTAGAACTGGTATTGGTTACTTACCAGGGCAAAGACATCTCTGGGCCATTCAGGCCCTACCACAGAGTGAACTGTATCCTTAGGGCTGACACAGCTCCTTTCCAGTACACCAGTAGTCTAACAGACTGGTACCCATTCCCAGGGCCACAGTGAACTCAAAGAGCATTTGGCGCCTTGTATTTGATTCACTGTAATTCTTCCACCACGAGCCTTGGCCATCAGGCCTGGGGATCAGATCTGGGCCGATAGGATCCCTGCACAGTTCATCACACAGGCCCCAACACGCTCCACCCCACCATAGCCCCAGTCCCTTATCCTCACACCGAATGTCTCCTCGGTAGCAGATCGTGCTGGAAATTATAGCCGTGTGCCTCTATTTATTCTCTGAATTGTACTGTAGAAACAAGTGTCTATGACGAATAAACAAATCACTGGAACTGCCTATACTTGGACTTCTTGATTTTCTTGTTCTGCGTCTTCATGAATATTAACACATTTGCTGTTTCTAAAAATTAATCACAGATGGGGACTTGGAACTGACCCTGCACATTTTACTACAATAATGTCATCTAATTCTCAAAACCCCTACAGGGTGGGAGCATTTTTTTTTCAGAAGCAATCAGACAGGCTCAGTTTGCCCACACTAGTGAGTGGTAGAGCTGAGTGGAATGTGTATCCTGGTCTTTCTCATCCCAAAGCACTTTCCCGTCACCCTGAGTGTTAGAATGCCCAAGTCCTGACACCAGACATTGTCACTCCTGTCTGGGTTTCCTTTTCTCTGCACATTTTCCTGCCACAACTAACCCTGTAACATGCCTGATCTTCTACAGCCCAGGAAGGAAGGAGCTATTACTACTCCCATGTTGCAGATGAGGCTCAGGGCAGTCAAGTAGTTACCCAAGGCCCTGTAGACACTGAGGGGCAGATCCAAGAACTTCAACCCAGGCCTGTGTAAGCCCAGGGGCTGAGCACTTCCCTGGCACACTAGCCTGCCTCCATAGCCCTAACGTTTTGCCCCACCCCCAAACCTGATTGTTCTCTGTGCTCAGATCTCTAGCAGTTGCCTGTGAGAAGAGTCCAGGTGCCAAGTGCCAAGGCTCAGTGCCAGTCAGATGCCCATCTTCAGTTAAAGATGGATACTTTTGATATTCTCTCTAGCTTTTGCCCTGAACAAGAAATCTGTTTACCTTTCTTTTTCACCAGAATAATTTTAAAATATTCATCTCAGGTTTTCTATGACTTGTCAGATATCACTGAATAAGGTTAAACATTTTAGAGAAAGCAGCCTCTTTTATTAATGTGCTAAGTGTTTCTAAATATGTCAGCTGAACCTTTTTGCCTCTTACCTCTCCCATTAAAAACTTCAATAAGCCTTTCCCTAGGCTGCCATTAATTTAATACCTGTGTTTGCTCAGTATTGTTAGGGCCTCTCTCAGAACTGGGAAAAAGCAGGCCTTGCCTCTAGGTAGGTTCTTAACATCTGGGCAGGAGACCTAAGAGCTGCATAGCAGTGGAATGTCAATCTATACACAGACACACTAGTTTAACTTATTAAACTTTATTGCAATAACAAAGTGTTTTAACAATAAAAGCAGACTGCCTATAGGCAAGAGGACGGTTCTGTCTTAGGCCAAGCCCCCTTCCCTAATGTTTCAGACTTGGGTTGACTACAATCGTCTTCTAAATGTAACATTTATCCACCAGCTGTCATTATTTACCAATTCAAGGCTAGATAAGAATATGAGATGAATCAAAATGGATTTAGGAAATGGCAGTGTGGCTGCAGTGCATCTCAGGGGTCTTTCCAAGACCGGTGACATTTTTCTGATCAGGTTTCCTAACCTACCACCTCCTCTGGTGGGAGTCAGAACTTGGGTTCTTACAGTAGCCCTGTCTTCCACTGCATTGTGCTCCACTCGTATCCCCAGGTCTAAGGAGTCCTCCCCTCAAACACATAGCCTTCCCGTGCCCTGCTGCGCCCTGCCCCTCCCCTCTGCTCCTGGCTCACTTGTCTTGGGTGATAGGAAAACACAGTAGAGAGACAAGTAAGCAATTGCGTCTTCCTGGACTGAGGGTCTCTAGTGACCCAGAATTTAGGATGCGAATCTCGAAGCCACAGAGCTGTGAAAATAGAAAATCGTGCACGCATGGCAATGCCTAATAAGAGGCACCTGGAGGACTGAAGTATTAGAAAAAGGAGCCTCGAACCTTCGTCCCCTCATATTCCTCTTCGGACTGCAAGTTCAAGGCAGGAGCTGAGATGGGCTCAGGCTGGGCATGTCCACTCCTTGCCCTCAGAGCCAGCCATTACTGGTGAAATCCGTGTGCAGTGCCTCTTCCTCGGCAGGGCTCAGCTCCTGCAAGGGGGCCCGGCAGGGGCCTCCATAGTAGCCAAACCAATCCATGGTTTTCTTCAGCCCCGGGATCCCAAAGCGCCGGGTCACCTGAGAATCAGGGCCTGTTAGAAGAGACTGAGGATCCCTGCACAGATATACCTGGGACCCAGTCACTTTCAGAAAGTTGGGGTTCTCAGTCTCTTCCCTGGCAAAGGAACTACCAAATCTATGACACCCAAGGTAGATTAGGAATCCAGATTGAGAGACCAGAAGGCAGGCCGGCAGTAAAGAACACAATGTCAAAACCTCAAATTAAGAAATGAAGGCATCTCCTTTGGTTTTAAAAGGAAAATCTTCATGGAGGAGAGTGGCATTCAGTCCTCAACATGGGATGAGAGAAGGCAGCAACCCCACGGGTTGGGGCGCTAGAGCATCACGGGTGTGTGGCCCAGTTCCCTGGAACCTGGTCCAGGGCACAGCAGGCCTGGGAAGTCCAGCACAGCCCAGACCTCTACTGGCCCTGCAGCAGGGTCTCCCACCCACCCATAGCTCCTCCCTGACTCCAACTCTAAGTGCTCTCACCAAAACAACAGTGCATCGTTGTCCAAAGAAGTTTCATTGTATATAGATAGCCTTGTATCATTAACTTATTAGCACTGAGCAAGTTCTCTTGCCTAAAAAATGAGGTGGCTGGACAACATGATCTCTACAGTCTTTTTCCATTGTCATGAGGGACCCAAGAAGGCTATTGTCGTCAGTTAAAATCATGCATGGAGTTTTACAGAAAACAAAGCATCCAGTTCCTTTGCTTTTATAATAGCATAGCAACTGGTTGTTTTATGCTGCTCAGAAGTGTTCGATGAATCTTTGATTCCTTAAAAACTAGGAAAGTGGTTATTACATAATAAAATTTTATTTGGAGGGAAGCTAAAACCTTAGGAGTATGGGCTTTGTGAAGGGTAAAAAAAAAAGTTATTTGGGGTAAAAAGGTTGGGACCCTAAGAAATGATGGACTAATAACTATTCACCACTAGAGGCCAGTAGGCTTTAGCAAGCCTCTCCCAGGCCTGGCCCCAGCTAACCATGATGTGCTAATAACCTGGGCATTTCACCCAAAACCTGAATAGGATGGGAAAGATCTAGAGGGGAGCATAGACACTAGAAGTACCTAGAGAAATGCTTTCTCCCACCATAGGTGCCTGAAGATCTCTGATTTGCCCCTCTTCTGACCCTGAGAAAGGGTTGAATGCCTTGGTGGTAAAGACCATGGAAAGTCCTAAATATAGCAGAGGCACAAGTCTGGCTGGGCGGGAAGGCCAAGGAAGGACATTGTGTTCAAGCAGGGCAGGAAAATACGGTGACATCAAGCTGCTCTTGGGGGTGGCTGAGCCTATAGCCCAAGCAGCAAAAAGGTGTTCCAGGAATTTGTGAGTGTGCGCCCAGAGCTGGCACAGAGTGAAGGGTAAGGCAGGATGGCATGCAGAGAATTGGATACGGCAGACATCCTCTTTTCCCAAGGGGCAGCCCAAGCTGCTTCATCTACAAAATGGTGATGGCAAGAGCTACCCCATGTCACAAGAATTGGATGAGGAAAATGCCACTATTAGACCAGACCCCAGAGCCCTGGAAACTCCTCCTTTTTCTGTCTTGGTGGTATGCAGGTTCTGGGACGTGGATGGGAGTGTGAGAGCAGAATGCCCACCCAGTGGGATGTCCAGTATACACAGCACGGCCTGTGCGCAGGTGGGGCTCAGCTGAAAAGCCCTCATTCCTGCAGTTCTTACTTCCTATATATAGAGCATCCTAGCCCAGGAGAGCCTTCACTTCCAGGGAGACTCATGCTTGCCTCCTCAACTGTCTTCTTCCTAAATCTGAGTTAATCTGCCCATTTGAGGCAAAGACACAAACTGTGAAGGCGATCTGGAGCCTGCCCACCATTTTACCCAAAAAAGCATTGCCTAGCTCAGTCTGGGATTATCATCTCAGATGTAAAACCTAAGGAGATGCCAAAAACTCAGTTTTCAAGGTAAGTAGTTAATACAATATTTTTTTTTAAATCAGAACCAAAGCAAAAATATCCGTAATGAACAAAGTATCAAAGTTCTAAATAAAAACATTATCCAGCAGAGCCACACCCTGCCATATTGTAGTGAGGCAAAGTAAATATGTAAGTGAGGCAACAAGGCTTCTCTATACATATTTTGTGTATTTTTTTAATGGCTAATTTTTCTAGAGGTGGATGTGGGGGGAAATTGTTTTGATAAGTTTGCTTCCATTCAAGCCAGGGAAGTAAAACTATAATAAATTATATTTTTGGTGTAGGTAAAATATTTAAAACTAAAATGACATTGTGAGTTTTAATATACCTACTTTTACATGTTTTTTTCCAACTACTTTAATGTTCTGGCTGGGGGAGAGGGAAGTGAGCACCATTTAGGAAACTAGTTAGAGTTTCCACTTCTAAGAAGAAGAAATAGATGTACTTTTCCCTATTCCTCCTAATAAGTACAACTAAAAGTCCCTGGACAGTATATATAAAAACAAACATAAGAAGAGTCTGAAAGGTATAAAGGGAGACCAACAGCAGACCTCAGGACCCAAGGAACAACACAGTGGTGGGTTAACTGGCCCAGACTTGGAGCTAAGCCAGCAGACTCGAGCCAGCAGCCCTGAAATGCCAATGGGCACAGGCAATAAAAACCCCTACAAAAGTCTGTTCTCTTTAGTCAAGGAGCAGGAAAGGGGCAGCTTAGCAAGGTGGAAAACTTTTAGACAATACCACTCTCCTCCAGCCAAACCCCAACACAAAATCTGTGGGCCTACCCTCTGCCAGGCCAGCAAGGCTGAATTGGGAGCCGGAACCTCTACCCTCCAACTCAGCAGTAAAGAGTATCCCTCTCCACCCACCACGGATGGTCTGAGAAGAGGCCTAGTGAGGAGAGTCACAACTGTCACCACTATCTACTCTTCAGGAGGCCATCCCCCGCAGACACACAGGTGACAGAAGTGGAGGCCACGTGGGAACAGCCACGGTGATACTATCAGCAGGGGCCTAGTGCAGAGTTGCCATTTTTGTTTAAAACTCCCCCAGAAGAAATCTCCAGGCTCAAGTGGTTTCGCTGGAGAATTCCCAGAAATGTGTAAAGAAGATTTAATAGCAATCCTGCACAGTCTCTTCCAGAAAACAGAAGAAGAGGGAACACTTCCCAATTGATTTATGAAAATATTTTTATCCTGGTACCAAAATGAGACTAAAGTAATAGAAAGAAAAAAAGAAAAGAAAAGAAAAGAAAAACCAAAAAGACAACTACATAACAATATCTCTCATTCGTATAGACAGAAAACTAGAAAACTAGAATAGAGAGAGGAACATCCTCAATTTGATAAAGAGCATCTATGGAAATCTACTGCTATCAACTTAATTGTGAAAGGCTGAATGTTTTCCTTTACGATCAAAAACAAAGCAAGGATGTCCACTGTCACCACTCTTAGTTAACATCGTGCAGGAAGTTCTAGTCAGTGCAATAAGGCAAGAAAGGAACTAAAAGACTACAGATCAGAAAGGAAGAAATAAAACTTCCCCTATTTGTAGATGATATGATTGTCTATGTAGAAAATCCCAAGGAATCTATCAAAACACTCCTAAAACTAATAAATGAGGTCAGCAAAGTCGTAAGATACAAGATAAGCAAGCAAAAGTCCATGGACACATGAACAGGGAAGTTAAAAATACAATGCCACTTATAATCACTCAAAAAATGAGCTACTTAGGTGTAAATCTCTCAAAATGTATATAGAACTTGTTTGCCAAACACTACAAAATACTAATGAAATAAACCAAAAAGGGTGTACATAAACGGAGAGATATACCATATTCAGGTACTTGAAGACAACATAGCAAAAATGTCTATTTTTCCCAAATTGGTGTATAGGTTTAACACAATTCCTATAAAAGTCCCAGCAAGAATATATGTAGATATATTAGACAAGATTATTCTAAAATTTGTATGGAAAGACAAAGGAATTAGACTCACTAAAACAAAAAAAGAACAAAGTGGAAAGAATCAGTCTTCTTGATTTTAGATTTATAATACACCTGCAGTGATCAAGTCTGCATAGTATCGAAAAGGGATAAATCAATGAAAAAAATAGAACATCCAGAAATAGACCTACATAAATATGCCCAACTGATTTTTGACAAAGGTACAAAAGCAATTCAATGGAGGAAAGATCATCTTTTCAACAAATGCTGCTGTAGCAAGTAGATATCTATAGAGGAAAAAAAAACAACAACCTCGATCTCAGTCTCACACTTTACACAAAAATTAACTCAGAATGGGTCACAAACTTGAAAAATACAAAACTATAAAACTTGTAGGAAAAAGAAATAGGAGAAAATCTTCATAATCTAGTGCTAGACAACACATTCTTTGACTTGAGATCAAATGCATAAAGAAAAGAAAATATTGATAAATTGGACTTGATCAAAATTAAAGAAGTTTTGCTCTGCAAAAGACACATTAAGAGATTGACAAGACAAGCTACAGACTGGGAGAAAGTATTTATAAGTCATATATCTGACAAAGGACTGACATCTGGAAGATATAACAAACTTCCAAAAGTCAACAGTAAAAAAAGAAAACAATCCAATTAGAAAATCAGCAAGAGATATAACTAGACATGTCACCTAAGAGCATATACAGATAGCAAATAAATACATGATAACATGCTCAATAGCATTAGCTATAAGAGACATGCAACTTCAAGCCACAATGAAATGTCACCACATCTATCAGAACAGCTAAAATAAAAAATATTCACGATATGAAATGCTGTTGAGGAGACAGAGAAATTGGATCACTCATACATTTACACTGATGTAAATGTAAAATGGTACAGCCACTCTGGAAAACAGTTAGGCAGTTTCTTTAAAAACTAAACATACAACCATCATATGACCCAGCAATTGTGTGTTTATCTCAGAAAAATGAAAACTGATGGTCACACAAAAACATGTACATGAATGTTCACAGCAGCTTTTAATAATCAAAACTGGAAACAATGATCTGTCCTTCAACAGTCAAATGGTTAGACAAGCTATGTGATGGTGATATCATGAATAAAACTACTCATCAATAAAAAGGAACCAATTATTGATACGTACAACACCTGGACAAATCTTCATAAAATTGTGCTGCATGAAAAAACCCAATATCAAAAGGTTATGGACCATATTATATCATTTATATAACAGGCTTGAACTGACAAAATTATAAAAATGAACGTGTTTGTGGTTGTCATAGGTTAAAGAGGGGTTGTGGGCTGGAGGCGAGTATGTGTGGCTATAAACGTGAGGAATCTTTGTGGTGATGGAACTGCTCTGTATCTTGACTAACTATACCAATGATAAAACCCTGGTTGTGGTATTGTTACCACTGGGGGAAACTGGGTAATGGGTATATAGGATCTCTCTGTATTATTTCTTACAATTTCATGTGCATCTACAATGGTCTCAAAAACTAAACGTTTAATTATATATGAAAAGCTGTCTATAGGGACACACATTTTTCTTTTTGCCTCAGACTCCAATATGGCTCTGTATGACACTGCCTGGCACTTGACAGGCATTCCACCTTGATTCTTCTCCATGACTCGCCCAACACAGGATGGGGTACCTGGTCCTACTGCAGAATAGATTATTTGAACACAGACGTCTCCTGGGAAATCTGCACTCTGAATACCTCCAGCTTTACAAATTCTTTATTCTTGATCATTTTGTTTTTCAGAATCTGGCCCCAAGGGCTCATGGCTCCTCACCCTAGACAGTGCATCTCTAAGTAAGGTCCCAGGATGACTTATGTCACAATCATTGTGGCTACCTGCTGCAATGCATATTCTTGGGCCAAAAGGATTACAATTTTAACTAGCTCCCTAAATGAGTTCTCATGCACACTTAAGTTTGAGAACCAATGGGGGCTCAATTTTGTCTGAAGTGAGATTTTCTGGGGAAGCACAAGGAGTTTCCACAAGGGAATGTTCTCTAAAAGGACTTCTGAAAGGTAAGAGACTGAGTGGGGACCCCTGTGCCCACCCTAGCTTCTGCTCCATTGAGGACACAGGCCACCCCACCCCCACCCCCCACCCAGCCCTACCCTGCGCTGTCATCGCTGGGAGCTCACCGCAGTGTTTGGCTCAATGAGGCGGAGCTGTAGCTTCTGGGCATCTTCCCACTGCCCTGTGAGGCAGAGTCTCTCCAGCTGGCACACCTGAGCCCCCAGGACGTTGGCCAGGGCACACACGCCCCCGACAGCTCCTGCGACAGAGTAAGATGCAAAACGTCAGCCAGAGCCTCTTCGCACGGAGAATTACAAACTCTGGTCCCCAACACCCCTTTGTTCTGGGGAGCTAGGATGCGGATTTCTATGCCACTGACTGGCCATGTCAAAGGCATGCTTTGTGAGCCCGCAGGGTACAGAGACAAAAGCTGCCAGCGTGTTTGAAGTAGAACCCCACAGCTGAGAGCCACCAAGCAGAGCCTGAAGGCTAATTCAAGGACAGTTCCTTCCCTGCACTCTCCCTGCTCCACTCCCCTCCACCCACCCCCACCCCCAAAGTAAAGTCCCAACTGCCAGTTAACACCTCCAGTCTCCTCCTCTAGCCCCTGACTCACCAGTCCTGGAAGTGGGTGGAGTAGAAGGGGAGCCTTTGCTCCTTTGAAACCAAACCACCCCAACCCCCACCCCCAAGTGAATTCATCCTGGGACTTCAGTGGGGGTGGGGTGGGGGACTGGAAAGTGCCCTGAACACAGTCAGGAGATGAGGCATTTCTCCCACTGGATGCGCGAACCCTGACAAGTCATAGACCTTTCGGATCCTCTTTGTTCTCATCTGGCAATGAGTGTGGGCTGGCTGTGATCTCAGAGGGCCCTGCCACTTCTGCCAGCCTGTGAGTGTGATGCCAAGGCTATTTAGGAGTGTCCCTAAGCACAGTGGTCTCAAGGGTGGAGAGAGAGAGTAGGCAATTTGGAATGGGCTAACACAGCTGCCATTTCCTGATTCCTGTGTGCTAAGCACTATGGGAGGCATGGGGCCGACGCTCTAATTCTCATGTCTCCTCTCTGCTTTACAGAGTAGAAACTCAGAGCTTGACTACTTTGCCCGGCAAAGCTAGAAAATAGAGAGCAGAGCTGAGATTCCAGCTCAGCTCCCCCAGGCACCCAGAGCCTGTGCCTTTCCGGTCTACCCTACTCTCAGGAACAAGGCATAAATGGGTCCCCTGCATTTTATAGAGACTGTGACATGATGGAGGGGAGATGTGCAAGGACCTAGACAACAGGCCAAAGTCTGCAGACACCAGAGAGAACAGGATTGCCCGCTAAAAGCGCGGGAAAAGTAACTCAAATCTGTACTCACTGGGGCTTCTGGAGGAGTGGATGCTTCCCTTCCCCTCCCTGCCCTTCCAGGGCTCAAATCCAGCCTGAACCCAAGGACCTTGACCACAAACAGGCAAGAGCAGTTGGTCTAATGGTGACATTCCCAGGATCCTGGACTGGAACTGAATCTGATCAGGTAGCTGAAGACCCCTGGCCCAACCCTGCAGGTCTGACCATTTATTCTGGCCTGGAACGAAGGAGAGAGGAAAATGGACTCCCAACTAAGGGGAGGATCCCAAGCCTCTGCCCTCACAGGCTGATTTACAAGGTGAGGTTAGAGGAGCTAAATTTGTCACCCAAGTAGGGAGCTCAGGACTTAGAGTAAATTGTGGGCATTCCCTGCAACAGGCCAGGGATTGTGCATGGCCACCCTCTTCACCCAACAGGGTCACTCACAAGCATGCCAGTGTTCACACAAGCAAGCAGTGTGAGCCAGGGAACTACCCACATACCAAAAAAAAAAAAAAAAAAGCAGTGTGCTGGACTCCTGAGGTTTCGGAGCAGGCAGGCTAACAAAGTCCCTCTGCAGAACCAGCCCCGGCCCACACAGTCTCCCGCAGCCGAGCCCAGCTGCCTGGACATGTCTGGGTCACCCAGCGCACTATGAGAGCTGCGGGAGGCCTACCCACGGCATAGCTGGCCAGCAGGAAGCCAGCCGATCCAGCCAACACCTGGAAATCTTGCCGCCTGGTCTTGTGAACCATCAGCCCGATTCTGGTCACCTGCAATAGCAAACCGGCGTGAGTGTGGGACCCAGAGTCTCAGGCCATCCTGGTTGTGGGCTGGACCAGTGTAGGCGATTGAGATCCCGGGCCCCACAGAGGTGCTTCCAAGTTCAGGTGAAGCTCCAGAGAGCGTGCACGACAGAGAGAACACGAACTGGAGTCCAGGACTGAAGGGGTTCCCAGGACTGCCCTGAAGTTGGTAGCAGAAGAGAAGAGGAAGGGGCCCCAGCCAGGAGCTGCGGCCACTCACATCACCACCGCTGTCCTTGATGCCAATGATATTCGGGTGCTGGGAAAGCGTGACCACTGCATCTATGGGAATGTCCAGCCCGGTGTTGGCCGGGACGCTGTACAGCACCACAGGAATTGGAGAGAGGTCAGCAACCTGAGGGACACAGAGAAGAAGGGAGAGGGAGCTGCCCAGGCCTGAGGAGCCCGAGGCACTGCTCACCACCAACAGGTCCGGGGCTGGGCTCCCTGGCCAGGGCCACATCCTGGACCGTAGTCACAGGGCTGCATGCCCTGCTTATAAGCAGTAATGGTGGGGTAGTATTTAGTGAGTGCTTTCTTGTGCCAAGCATAGTCCCAAGTCTTTCTGTCTTGATTGAATTTAGTCCTCACAACAACACTATGAGGAAGATACCTTTATTCCTCCCTTTTGAGAGAAAAGGAAACAGAGGCACAGAGTGGTTAGGGCAGTCACCCAATGTCACACAGCTAGTCCATGATGGCATCTCTCCCCTTCCGGAGCTGCCATTCATGGGAAGTAGGCTCACCACTCCGTTCCTAGCTTCTCTGTCTCCTCTCCCCAGGCAGTCTACCCCTCTTCCAACCTCCTCAAACCCATGCCCACCCCTTGCACCCACCTTGGTGTAGTGGTGAATGAGGGCAGCACTGCTCATACGGCCACGATAGTAGCAAGGGTTCACGACTATGGCAGCGTCAGCTCCCACCTGGGCCATGCTCACGGTCATCTCCACCGTGGCTTGAGTAGCTGCAGAAGGAAAGAGAGAGTCTTCCCTACAGGCCATGGAGGGCAAGAGCAGGACACAGAAGGGCTGGACTAGGACCTTGGGACAAGACAGGGGTGCAAAAGAGACAGAACACGTAAACTAAACCCAGCCTTGGGACCAAAGAGCCCCGGCCCAGGCACCGCAGCTACCCCAGCCACCCACAGACACCTCCAGCTGCCCCCAGGGCCCAGGGCATTATGGCCTCACACTCGCAGCCGGAACCAGCTAGCAGGAGCTTGTCCTTGGGCATGGCCTGGCGCACACGGCTCACCACCTCCAGGCGTTCAATGCTGGTCAGGAAGGGGAACTCGCCATTGGAGCCCTGGACCACAAAGCCTGCAAGAGAGGCCACATCACACCCAGCCTGATGTCTTCCCATCCTCTTATGAACAACCGGGACATTGGTGTCACAGTCCCCCTGGTTCCTACCTTCCCAACACCGAAGTTTTGCGCACATCTCCTTCCCATGTTTGTCCTGATGCAGTCAGAATGTTTTGCTCAGTTGCAGTGACAGTGCTCACCATTTTTCTTTGTTTTGAATTGTTTTAGCCATACCCAGAAGAATAGATAATATATTCCACACATGTCTTTCCAACACCCACATCAACCCTCCCCTGGTCACCTTCTTCCTTCTCTTGATCCCCTGACTTGGGTGTTACTATTCCCATTCAAATCTTTATACTCTTAAGACATACATATGGATCCATAAACAAGATATAATATGGTTTTGGCCACTTTAAACTTTATAGAAATGGAATCAAACTTACATGCTTCTCGCAGTTTGCCATTTTTGCCCAACATTGTGTTTTGAGCTTTGTCCTTAGCAGGAAGTATAGCTCTGGTTCATTCATTTTTCATTGCTGTATGATAGTCTATTGTGAGCTTAGACCACAGTTTATTTTTCATTCTCCCTCTGTGGACATTTAGAATGTTTCCTTAATTTTGCTATTACAAACAATGCTGAAACAAACATTTCCTGTACAGTCCTCTGTGCCCATGTCTGAGTGTCCCAACAGTTTAGATACTTAGGTGTGTAATTGCCGAGTCACACATATGTGCATCTGTATGTGTCAAATGTTTCTCTAATTAGCCAGTTCACACCCCATCAGCACGTAGAAGAGTCTGTCAGTGCATCCATATCAACAGTGGGATCGTCAGCATTAATTTTTGCCAATTTCCTGGGTAGAAGGTGACAGACAGTTTATTTTATTTTGCATTTTCCTGTTTCATCAGCTGTTGGAATAGTTTCTAACATTACTGAATAAGTGTCAAACCTTTTGCATTCACACGAGATCAGCAGAGCTAAGCTCTTCAGCTGAATCTGAAGGCAATCTAGTAAAACTATTTTCCTCTCAGCTTTTTTTAAACTTTCTCTTTCCTCTTCTTTCTTCTCTCTACCCCATTCTACTCCAAAAATACTTTTCTTCAATAGCTGACAAATACAGCATACAATACAACAAGATTATTTATAAATAGAAAAGTGTTTGGAAGGAAGGGAAGAAAATAAAGCCAGGCATGGTATTGATTTCAAAATCCCTGTCAAACAGTTGTGAGCGATGGGCCATGAATTTGATTTGGAGCTTCCCGACAGTCAAAGCTAAAAGGGAAATGCAGTCAGCTGACAGATATGTAGAACTCAAGGTAAAAGCAAGGCAGCTGCCCTGGAGACAAGCAGAGTTTCCTGGCACTGGGACCAAGAGAGATTGTTCCTGTGAGTCATCATTCAGGGGACACAGTGTGATGTAGCGTCAACTTTACACCACAAACCTTTTCTCATGCTGTTTCCTACATCATTAGATTCCGCTGAGTAGATTGCCAGACTAGCTCACTGGCTGTTCAGCACTTTTATTTTCTTTTCAGTTTTTTGCTTTGCTCACATGGCAGGGAACATCTTGAGGCAAATAGCTGTTGGCTTCTGTTGGCTTGCCTCCTAAGTAGCAATTCCCCATGTCAGGCTTGGAGCTGATGGCACGAGCCTCCTTATGTCTTGCTACATACGGCCCCAGTGCTTTCCCAGTGGGTCAGCCCCATTTGCAGATCTGCCAACCCCAGAGAGGGCTCCAGTCAGCCGTGATTGGACCAGCATCCTCCAATTTAGAGATCAAAGATTTAAGAGATCAAGCTTTTGCCACTCCCTCTATTCCAATGCCAAGGACATCTCCCGGGCCTGCCTGCCACCCCTCCTCGAAGGGCGCTGGGGGTGGGGTTCTTGCTCCAGGGGCTTCTTCAGCCACAGTCACTCAGCCCAAGCGCCCCTTTATTCTGGTGGTCAGTTCCAGAGGCCCCCGGGTCCCACTGATGGACCTGGCCTGAAGAGCAGGGACAGTGGGGTCTTGTACTCTGGGGGGTAGAGAAGTCCCCTGTCCTGAAGACTGCCAGTGGCCTCACCCTTCTCCCATTTAAGGGAGCATCTGACCCAGTCCTAACTCCCAAGAGGGAAGAAATGCCAGTTTGGGGAAGAGGGCATGTGGTAGAGTCAGGGAAGCACTGGGCCCAAGTCACCTCTGCCTGTTGAGCCACTCACATCACGCCTCTGAGTCTCCATTTCCTTTTCTATGGGATCACAATAAAATCATCTCAATTCTACCTCTTAGGGCTGTCTTAAAGGCACAAAGAACAAAATGTTCAGAAAGCACTTTGAAATCTGTGAACTGATGCCACCAAGAGTCCCCTCCTTCTCCTTGGCTAGACGTCAGGGGCAGGCCTGACGTGCTTCCGCTGGTGTAGAGAGAGGGCTGGAGGAGAGGGAAAGGCCAGGGTCCCGGACTGGGTCAGGAGGGAGGAAAGTGAGTGGTAGGGAAGCACGGAGCCAGGCAGTAGAATGGCCAGAGGCGTAGGCTCCGAGCCCGGAGCAGCCTGGGCTTAACTCGTAGTGTGGCCCTCTCACCAGGCTGACCAGACGTCTCGCTTTAAACGGGACAGAAAACAACGGCACTGCCCCATTTCAAATGGTTCGTGTGGTCAGCCCCGTCTCACTGGGCTGAATTCAAGGTGTCAGTAGGCTGACCATATGTACTGTTTGAAATGGGACAGAAACATTGTTTCCTGTCCCGTTTCGAACAGGATGTCTGGTCAGCCTCCAACTATGAGCTTGGGCGAATGGCTTAATCAAACCTCGGATTCATCAAATGAAAAATGGGGGCAACATTAGTACCCTCCGTAAAGAGCTGTGGTGAAGCTTAATTGAGATACTATTTGTGAAGTGCTTAGACTAGAACCTGGCACCCAGTACACGTTAGCTGTAATTATTATGGAATCAGGAGAGAGGCCTCAAGGCTTAAGTCAGGAGGGTGGCAGCTTTGGATTTGAGGAGGAGGAGGATGGCTGATGTGGGAGGGGAGGCTGCATGCCGACCTCTCAGGCCCGCTCGGGTTGTCAGAGGGCCATTTTGAAAGCTGCTGTCCCTTGCCACATGGTTACACTGGCTGTTCTGAGGAGCCAAAGTGGCCTGAGAAGGGAGCAGGTATTTGGGGCTGGGGATGCGCAAACAACCTGGTGAATTACTGTGGCCAAAGAAGTCACAGTCTCTCTTGCTGTTATGCCCCTTGGCCCATCATCATTGCCACTTCCTCTGAGAAGTCCTTCTGGATTGCCTCCACTGGGCATCTCTCCTCCGAACTTCTACCACCTATTCCTTGCTCTTCGTGGCTGCCCACTCCGAAATGCACAGAGTCCTCCAAACCCTCCAAAGCCCCCCTCGCCTGTGGGATTAGGGGAAGTTTCTCAACCTGGCCTCTGCCTTCAAAGGAAGAAGGTGGATTGGATGGTCTCCTAAGTCCTCCTGGGCTCTCGGCTTGGGGGTCACTTTTCTGGCTTTTTCTCCTAGCTTTTGCCTATCTCTAAATGTTGCCCTTCAGCCAACCTGACTGTCAAATTTCCCGACATTCTGCCACCATTCTGCCTCTACACCTCTGCTCGTGCTGCTCCCTTCGGCCCGGAACACCCCCTTGGCTCCAGCCCTCCAAGAGCTGCGAGGGCCACAGTCTCCCCTCAGCCCCCCTTCCCTCTGTTCTCCACAGCATTTTGCCCTCCATACGTAGCACTTGTCCTGCTTTGCCCAGAATCACCAAGGTCAGGGATGCTGTCCCCCTCATTCTGGCTTCCTCTGTGACACCTTAGTGTGCTATCTATTGAGGTATGTGGTGACAACTGGCTGTATAAAAAAAAAAATTTGTCCCAAGCCTGGTCTGGGGCCGAACTTTGTGTGTGTGTGATGTAACGTATAACCTCCCAGTAGGAAGGAATGAACATTCCTGACAAAACGCTCAAGCAATTTCCTGGTCAGCTGTAAGAATGAAGCCTTGATCTGTGAGACCAGTCACCCTCCTAGCTGACTCTCGGACAAGAGCCTAATGGCTGCTAACTACTCTTCTTTATAGCTAGTTACCAATGATCTCACCACTCCCCCTTCTTACAGAAACGTCCTCGCCGGGAGCAAATACTTGAGTTGCTTGCTTAGAAGCCATTTTCCTTGAAGCACAGCTGTAATACAGCTTCGACACGCACTCATATAACTTAGCTGTCTGAAAACATTTTTGACTTTGTATTTTGAACTATTGAATGTACAGAAAAGTTGCAAATATAGTACAGGGCATTTCCAGACACCCCTCTCCCAGTCCCCACCTCCAATAACGTCTTACCTAACGACAGTACAATGATCAGAAGTAGCGAATGAATCTCGGTACAGTGCGAACTACAGACTTTACTTGGATTCTGCCAGTTTGAAACTTTTTTTTAAAATGAAGATTCCAAAGTCATAATTAGTTCATCTTAAATTTTACGTAATAAGCTTTTAATAAGGGATTTAGGTCTTCCAGATGAATCCATGCATTTTATATAGCCCAACAATCACTTTTAGAAGCCAGACTCCACCACTCTTACTTTTCGTCTAATTAAGCAGCCTCCAACATTTTCCAAAGGTGATCCCAATTAATAGTTTTATCATGAAGTATTTTAAATCTAAATATATATCAGCATTTATATAAAGTCACTCATTAGTAATGTCAAAGATATTCAGGTACTCCCAAGTCTGCACAATAAAATCAATCAACAACATTTAGAGTATTTATAGATTTATGCACCCTTTGTAACGCTGGTAGTACTAGTGCTACTACTTACTTCTTCCTGGATTTGAGGCCCACAGGTTGGGAACAACTGGTAAACCCTTAACAGCTGTAAATGGTAAGAAACTTCTATGTAAAGAGGCTTCCTGGGGGTTAGACAGTGCTGTGTAGCTGACTTTCCTCAAGCTCCCCAAGAGAGACAGCTGCCTCACTTTAAATGCCTAACTGGGGGGGGGGGGGTCACTTCTTTCCCCAGAAATGGCTTCTTGGGACCCCAGAAGAGGAAACAAGGAGAGTCCCAGGCTTCTAGAATGGCACAGAAAGTATCAGGACATGTGAGAATAGGACAGGGATAAGCATGAGATAGATGGACCCATTTTGAGATGGTAGGAATGGAATTGGGATCAGAACAGGGCAGGGGTTCCAAATTTGGGCCTTGGAGTCAGGCAAAGAAGGGCTCTAACCCTAGTGACATCAGTTACTGCCCATGACATCTCAGGTGAATCACATCTCTGAGCCTCAGGTGCCTCATTTGCAAAATGAACAGAACGAAATACCTCCCCCATGGAGCTGTGCTGTAACACAACACTGAATGTGGCATACACAGTAGGCTCTCAGTTAACCGGCACCCATGAGGATTGGTAGATGCTGGATAAATGTAAGTAGGCTCTCCATTAACTGGAACTCAAGCAAACAGCAATTTTTTTTTTTTTGAGATTTTGCCAGTAGCTTGAGCCTCTGGTTAATGAAGAGTCTACTGTACTAAAATAAAAACAAATTTCAAAAAGAGGGAGCTGCCTGCAGTACTAGTAGTACCAGCAGCAGCAGCAGCCCCAGCCCCAACAATATTAATATAAACAAGAAGAGAGAATACACAGCCCAATAGCTCTAACGCGGATCCCAGTGGGCCCCAAGGAGCAGGCAGGCAGAGAGAGAACTGCAGTGTGGGATGCCACCTGACGGGAACAGTCATGGACAGGGTAAGGATGGCACCAAGAAGACAGGGGCCTGCATCCCACCCTGCTCACTCACTTACTCTGGAAGTCTGTCTGTCCCTCCTCCCCACAGTGCCTGGCTGCTTCCTCCTTCCCAGACAACAGCAGGTTGGTGTGTGTGAAGCCCCCTAAAAATAGCCCATCCCCAGGACCTGAGAACAGGGGAAGCCATTTTATGGCATCTTGGATCAGCCCAGTGAAAAGGTCCCAGGCCAAGGCCCACACAAGTGGACTGTGGGAGAAGGAACCCTCTCCCTCCACCCCCGCCCAGCCCTGAGGCTGGCCACAGAAGCCCAGACACAGAGTGAGGGGGGTTACAAGGCTTTATTGGCTCAATTCCAGGCATGTGGCATCAGCGTGCTGCCCCTGGCATCTGCCTTGTCTGTCTTTTCTCGGTGGGTCTACAGGGGCTGAGAGTCTGTCAGCTGCTTTGCTTCCTCCCAGCTCTCCCTCCATTAGGTGCCATCCTCCCACTCACTGGAGTCGAGGGGGCCCAGGACCCCTGTAGGGACCTGAGGAAGAGGGGATTGGGTGACGGCATCTCACCCTGGGCCACACAGATTGTCCCACCTGAGATAAAACAGGCCTGTGATTGTGTGCCAGCCTTGCTGGGGGAAGGGGAGTCTCCATCCATGGTTAGGTGGCTTCGAAAGGGTGATAAGTCTTTTGGCTGCGACTGGGCAGGCTGTGGCTCTGATGGCTTGGGTGGCTTGGATAACCCTGGTGGCCATGGTGACTATGTCCATGGAAGGTGTGCGTGTGGTTCACGCCTGCTACAGTGGCTTCCCTCTGGGTGAGAAAATTGCCTTTCACCTTTATCTCCACCTCCTCGAGGGCCTTCAGCTCCTCCTGGTTGATGTCCTTGGACTCCAAGTGGCCCGAGTTCTGGTAAACCATGGCACGCTGCAACATGGAGTTAGCCAGTAGCCGCCCCTTGGTGTCAATCTCCTTGGTACAAGCAGCCACGGCAGCCCACGTGGCTTCATTGGTGGAAGAGGATCTTCCAGACTCCTTCTGAGTCTCTTTTACCACTGAGGACCCGGATGTCTTCGGCTTGCTGGTGAAGGACTCCCGGCGAAGAGCCGCGCCCTCTTCTCCTTGCCTCGTGGTGAAGGTCTCCATGCGCATCGCGGTGCTGGCCTCTCCGATGCCACTCACAGGCTGGGGAGTGGTGCTGCTGCAGGGGGCCAGCTTCTCTTCCGAAAGGCGACTAAAGTGAGATTTGATCCAGCTTTCATTCTGTGCATTTTGGCATCCTTGTGGCTTGTGCTCATCTTGTGGAGACCCACGGACCGTCTTCCTTCTCCTCCTCCTCTGAATCCACAGCATGAGGCCTCCACCTCCGAGTAAGAGGGCAGTCCCCAGCACCACCTTGCATGATGGTTGCTGGATGAGCTCCAAGAAGGTCTCCAGGACCCCACGCCAGGCAGGCAGAGCTAAGAGCACACTGGGAGCAGGGGAGCGCGGATGGTCTGTTTCATGCTTGAAGGGCAGGCTCCCTAAGGGTGTCTGGCAGGCAGGCTTCCCATTGCACCCTCCCTAGGATGCCCCTCCCACCTCATCAATGAACCCCATTGTGAGGACGGTGGTTGGGGGTGGGGCGGGGAGAGGCCACAGCCTCCCTCATATCTAGCTAGGCATGAGGCCCAGGTTCTGTTTCCCACCCTGTAGCTGTCCCCAAAGTCAGTGGAAGAGCAGTTTCTCCAACTCTGGGTCCCTTCTGCCCCCATGGGGCAGAGGCTGCTGGGTCAGGCTGGCCATGGCTGAAGGGCCCCCTTGGCTCGGCCGGCATCCATTTCTGGCCACTTGAGATCAATGTCTCCCTCCATCCAGGGCCCACGCCTGCTGCCGGTTCAACTCATTCCAGCCCCGCTTGCAGACTCCAGTCCCGTCATAGAGCAGGGTCCAGAAGGAAAAGGAGCCCCACAAGGAACTCATTCTGGAATAATATGAGGTCACAATTGGAGCAAGACAAATGGCTGAGAAGGCACAGCAGATAGGACAGGAGACATCACTGGGTCCCAGACCCCTGGGGCCATTCCAGGATGGGCACTGCCACCTCTTGCCTTAGTGATGCACCTGCAGACCCACAATTTGCCACCACCACTCACCCCACTAGCCGGGCTCTCCGTAGGTCCAGATAACTGACATCCTGGCCCAAGTTATACCCAGGGCCACTCTATTATTTGCCCAGAGGCATTTAACACATTTTTTTAAAATGAAGAAATGCCAAAATCAGGTTGTAAAAATTGTGATATTTTAAAGAAAACATTTTATTTAATAACATAATGGATATAATATACACAGCAATATCTTATCTCAAGAAACCATGGGCTAGGCTACATACTAAAGAAATAAGACATAAGCTTCAAGTTCAACGGAGAACGTCATCTCCCCGGCCGGCTGGAGTAGCTCTGCAGCTGTCCACTGACCTCATTTGGAAATAACAATTCAAAGTTCAACTCTGAGGTTGTTTGTGGGAGTGAGTTCAGGGCCAATTGGCCTCCCTGCAACAACTCCGCCCCCCAGTTATAACTTTTAGAATACTCTTTATTCAAATAATCAGTACAAACTGACAATGAAAAAATAAATAAAAAGAGCTACACAGTTTCAGACAAGGCCTTCCGAAACAATCTCTGTTTACTGATTCAAGGGCAGGTTCCTGCCTCCTCTTCGCAGGACCTTTAAACTCAGTGCTAGAGGCCCCGGTGATGTGACTGTGACGGTTCCCTCCTCCGCCCCTGACTGTTGGGCTGCGAAGCGGGGCCAGGATCAGGTCAGAGAAACAAATTTTAAAGCTGAAGGGGCTCACTGGCCCCTTCCTGGGCATTCTGGCTATGTCCTGGGAGTAGTGACAGGGCTCTCTGGTTCTGTGCTCTCTGTGCCAGGGCCTTGTGTTTGGGTTCCTTGGGAGGAATGGGTTGAACCCAGTGGCTCGGTTCTAAAATGAAGAAACTAGGTTAGAGAGGTTCGTTGATTTCCCCAAGGTTGCTGTAACTGGCAGACCCAGGATTCTTCCCGGGCTCTTTCTACACAGCTCACTGCCCCCACCCCACGTATGTAGGGGGTAAGAGAGGGGAGGTGGGAGCAGGCACCTGCATGGGTTGCATGGGAGATGTGCTATTATTAATAGTGGGCACTTGTGACCCAGGGCTGCCAAATGCACTGCAGCCCACGCTCCTGGGCACCACCACGCTCTCTGAGGGCAGGAGGGGGTGTCCTAATAACCTGGGGGGGGGGGCTCTCTGTGGATTCCCTGGGTGGCAGGCAGACATCAGCTGCAAAGTCCACCCTTCCACCCTCTGTGCTAGTGTGTCTTTGAACCTGGAAACTGACACAGTCTTCTCTCTTAGAGATTCAACAGCTTCCTACTTTGCTTCAAAAAAAACCAGGCCTCAGCCCAGACCTTCAGGTCCCAATGAGCTGAGCCCAGAAGAAATTCACTTAAGAGTTGGTGTCACTGCTCAACGTGGGGGTCCACAGGGCATTCATTGTACTCTAAGGAAGGGTCACATTTCCTCAGCACTGAGATATGAACGGGGGTCTCAGTCAGGTTAGTGGTCACTGTCCCAAAGCCACTTTGCCCACCGAGCCATTAGAATGCCCACTGTCACCCTAATACTTGTCATCATTGCAATCAATGCCTGCCAATGTACCACTCTGTCACCTACAGCACGCTTTCACTCGCGTTTTCTCAGAGTTTTCTCCCAACCATCCTGAGAGATGGGCATTATTACTCCCGTGTGTCAGATGGGGAGACGGCGGGTTAGAGACTACCCCACAGCTAAGTCAGTGGCAGAGCTGCGATTTGAGACCATGTGCTTACCCTCCCCACCCACCAACTCGGTCAGAGCCCCGCTATTCCCAGAGCCGGTGCCGACCAGGCTCTGTTGAAGTCAGTGCAGTGGAGTGAAACTGAGCATGGCCGTGACCGCAGCTCAGCCGTGTACTGGTAAGTGACTTTGGGCAAGTGGCGGTGCCACTCCGAGCCCCAGCTTCTCATCTGTGAAATGAGGCTACTGAGAGCTCTGCCTCAGGGAACCGTCCTGAGTAATGGGTGAGGGTGGGCAGGACAGAATGCCAGGAATGTGTCACCACTCTACCTTCTACCTTTACTTATCATGCTTGTGGCTGTCTTGTATGTTGAATGTCACAAATAAGGTCTGGTCCCTGCTGCAGAGAGGGGAGACCCATGTGTAAAAGGAGGAAGTGAGTCAGAGAATCCAGAACAGGAATTAATTCCGCCAGAGAGGCTTCCCCCAGAAGAGAGAGGCCTTTGGGGGAGACGAGCCTGCTGGCTGCCCTCACACCCGAACACAGTAATTGGTTGACAAGGACTTTCACACCCATTATCTAGTTTGACCCCCACAATGACAGTGGGAACTGAGAAGGCATTTTCAACAGTTTACGACTGGGGAAACTAAGTCAGGAGAGATTTGGTCAAGGTCACAAGCCAGCAGGGAGTTTCCTACCCGTCTTCTGACTCCAGACCAGTGTCCCCAGTTCCTCTTCCATAATAAAATGACCCTGGGGTACCCTACTGTCCCTGAGCAGCTCAACAGAGACTGTGTACCCTCCTCTGGTCTCCAGTTGAGGAGACCAGAGTCATTCACATCTCCCCTGACCCCCATAGTGGACAGGCTCACTTACCTCGGAAGGGGAAGGTGCCCAATTTGTGTAGATTCTCCTCCAGTTTCCCATAGTCCACCTCTTTGGTGGCAGTGAAGGGGGTGGTCACAGGTGGGTAGATGCCTGCAATGTCCACCTTCCTCCCCTGTCCTGAGGCCCAGCCCCGCACATTCCTAGACAAGCCCCTGCTCAGCCCCTGCCTCACAGAGGGCCAGACTCGGGGGCCCAGCATGTCCACAGGAGGCCTGAGGCCCAGCTAGTCTCTGCCCCTACGGGAGGATGAGTTTGGACTCCTTCCTACCCCCGTTAATGATCAATGTGTCTAGTTAAAAATTTGTTATCCCTGACTTGTGGGCCCTGGGGCAGGCTGGGCTGGGCGTCCCCACAGTGAAAGGCTAGGCCTATAGGTCCCAGAGTGGGGTCCTCCTCTTCCTAGGGAGCACCCAGTGTCCCTCTGACCAGAAAGAGGGCTGGCTCATCTGGTCCCGACACTAGTGGGTATCTCCAGTGGATCCTGGGCCTCCTCCCACAATTCCCAGCCCCAACACCAAGAGCCTTGCGAGCTTCCACTTGGCAGTTCCGTGGTTGGTGGAGAAGCCGATTGGCTGAGCTGGCCCTGCCCTGTGGAGGCGTGGCAGGTTTGGGTGAGAAGCTGTCTGTCATCCACAGCTCCGATGCTGCCCCACCCCACTCCCTGCCAGGCTCCTCCTGCCAAAGCTGCCACGTGACCAGCCTGTGCTGGCCACACACAGCCCCACAGGGCAGCAGTTACCAGGAGGGATCCCAAGAGGGTGCATAGCGTAGCTGATGTGTGCTGGGACTTGGGAAGAGGGGTGGCGAGGAGAAGAGACCTCAGTAGGAAAAGCTGCAGGGCTGGCTCAAGGGGCTCATTCTTGCATTCCTCAACATTTCAGACACAGACATCAGGTGTAGCAAAAGGACTTTTTTATTGCAATAGCTTGTGGGTGCTCCTGGGTCTGACACAGAGGAATGGCTTAGGTCTGGGGGCCATTCTTACAACCTTCCAGCTGCACGTAGGGGGCAGGCCAGGTGCCAAGCTGGGCTGGGACAGGCGTCTACTGTGCTGGCACAGGCTGAGGGGTCTCTGGCCTGTTCTCAGCAGCCCCCTCCAGCCCGTTCTGCTCTGACCCCAGCTCAGGGTGCTCCAGAGCACTCCGGGTGTCAGCTTGCCACAGCTGCACCAGGTCCGTGGGGGTCTTTCCTGCCTGGGGAACCAAGAGAAGATCTTGTCACTGTCCAGAAGTCTGTAGGAGGAGCTACCATCATCTATACCAATGGTTCCCAAAAGGGAGCAATTGGCAATGTTGTGGGTGGGGGTGGGTACTACTGGCATCCCGAGTAGAGGCCAGGTGTGCTGCTTAAACATCCTCCAAGGCACAGCACAGCTCTCACAACAAAGAATTATCTAGCCCAAAATGTCAGTAATGCCAAGGTTGAGCATCCCTCGTCTATACCCTCCCCATATCTTTCTGACTACCACCTCTGACTTTCTCACATCCCCTTAACCTTTCTTGAATCAGGGGACCCCTCCATTCTCCTCTCTTTTGTGATTGTTCTGGGCCCCAAAGAAGAGCTTAGATTAGGAGACAGGGGATCCAAGCCACTCAGGGCCCACCAGGAACCAACACAGCTTGCTAGGAATGGTCATGCCAACCAAGTGCTTGGGTTCCTTCCAGCTCTTTCCCTCTATGATTTGGGCTTCTGTGGGCTTAGACAGTAGGACTCTCTTTAGTCTATTTGGTGGCCTTTGGGAAGTCCCCTGGACAAAGACAAGTATTGAGAGAGTTGGGAGGCTGGATGGGCCCCAAATCCCCAGGGTCCCAGAGAGACCCTCTGCTATGAAAGTGCACCAAGGTCAGACAGGCTGAGCCGTGCTCAGTTCTGTGTTTCCTCCGACTGTCTGGCACAGGGCCTGGGGGAGCAGTGCACACTGCTCACTGAATCAAGGCAGGAAGGAACTTACCAGATTTTTGGTCATCATGTCAGCCCCGTGCAGTAGCAGCAGTTTGATGATTTTGTAGCGGTTGAGCCTCACAGCATCATGCAGGGCACTGTCCCCTTCCTAGAGCCAGTGAGACACTCAGGATGACCCACATGGGCATGTGGGAGCCCTCAGGATGCTTGCACCCCTATGGTGGGGCTGGGCAGGAGGGAACCCAGGTACTCACTCTGTCTTTGGCATTGATGTCCATGCCCAGGGACAGAAAGTGCTCCACGATCTCCACGTGCCCTGTTCGGACTGCCACGTGCAGAGGGGTACTCAGTAGCTGGGTGGGGAGGAGGCAGGAACTACTGGGTAAAGAGGCCTGGACTGTGGTGCCACTAAAAGAGGCTTAACTTCAACCTTATCCCTCCCCCAAGTCCTAGGGCCATGGCTTGAGCCCTGGAGGGAGAGGGAATGCTATAATTTCCCACCATCCTATCAGTGGTCTAACTCTGAAACATGCCCCCTCCTCTGGGAAGGCTTCGTGATTCCCCTCTCACCCAGTTGTGGGCAACTGCTCACCCCTCTGCCCTTCTAATATAATTATAATAGATGTCACTTATTGAGAGATGACTGTGATAGGCATGGCAAAAGCTTATAAAACATTAGCCTTATGTTGAATAAATAATTAATTTACATACATTTTCCCACCTAATCCATATGAGAACTCTGCAAGACATTTTATAAATGCGCAACAGAGGCTCAGAGGCTGTCACTTGCTCAAGGTCACATACAAAGGAATGAATGAATTAAAAATATTGGATGAATATCAATGAACAGGTAAATAAATGAATGGAAGGATGCATAGATAGATAGATGGACAGATGGACAGACAGTTGAAGGACTGCATGGATCAACAAATCCTGCATCTTTTGGATAGTCCCAAAGTCCCCAAGACAGTGGATGTCTTCTCCTCCCTCCTCCTCTGCTCTTTCTGCTCTCACTCCCAGATGGCAGTCTCCAAGGGCCTACAAATGATGGAAGGGACCTATCCCTGGCTCTGCAGTCACTCTAGAAACCAGCCGAGCTCACTACTTTTCTGCCTTCCTGGGCTTTCCTGTTTTCTATTTCCCACTCATCACCTACAGCCACCCCAATATCTGTGAGCATTATTGCCTTACCTTATCCCTCATATTGGTGTCTGCTCCTCGGCTTTGCAGGAGTCTCACCACCTCCAAGTGGCCCCCACGGCAGGCCCAATGCATGGCTGTGCAGTCCAACTAGAGGGAAGAGTGAGGCCTACTTGCAGAACTTCAGGGAAGAACAAGCCCCAGCCAAGAGGACAGGGAGATGACCAGGGGAAGGGTACAGGGAAGGGACAGGGTGCTCCAGTGCCTGGGCAGTGGATCAAGCAGGGCATAAGAGCCCTTGGGGCCCAGTTAGTCCAAATCAGATTTACAGAGGAGGTTCAGGGCGGAGATGGGGCCCACCCAAGACTGTACAACCCACTAGAAGTGGGGCCTGTCCCCAAGGCAGCCTACCTGTGTCCCAGGTTGGCACAAAGAGAGGGAGTCTATTGGTGCTGGACCCACCTCCCGCCTCCCATGTGATACCTGCCCTCTTGCTCACCCGATCCTGAAAGTCCACAGTGGCCCCGCTCTCCAGAAGCTTCTCCAGGATCTCCATGTGGCCCTCCAGGGAAGCTCGGTGTAGTGCTGTCCGGCGGAACTGTCCCCAGAGACATTGTCAGGGCCTGACCTCTGGCCCCAGGCCTGAGCCCCTCTCCCACCCAAGCTGAGACCCAGGCTGTACTCCAGCTTGATTCTGCCCCCTGTGCTGGGTCCCACATCTTCCGTGTTCTGCCAGTTCCTCATGCTCTATCCTAGCTTTGGAGCCCTCCTGTGTCCTAGGGACTCCGACTTTCTCAGTGCCCTCAAGAACATCCAGCCAGACCTTGGCGAAGGCTGTTCTCTGTGCCAGGATGTCCATTGTGCCCTTATTTCCTGTGAGTGCTTGGTGAATTCTTGCTATTCCTTCAAATTGTAGTTCAAGTGCCATTGTCATCTTTTTTTGTTTGTTTGTTTGTTTTTGTTTTGTTTTTTGTATGTGGATAGCTCCCTGGCCGGGAATCGAACCCAGGCCGCAGCGCTGACAGCGCCAGCGACGAAGCCTTAAGCCACTACACCACCAGGGAACTCCCAACCATTGTCATCTTGAACCTCTCAGTTAGAGGTGCCCTGAGGGCCCAGACAACCCTCCATTATGAGAAAGTATTTGAGGGCAGGCTGAATCTTACCTGCCTCTGTTTCCAATAAGTGCCTAGCTCAGGGCCAAGATGGACAAGTATACCCTGACTACTGATTCAAGGAAGGGATGAACTTCCTCCCAGTGCAGTCAGCTTTCTGCTTTGGTCCCTTGAAACATCAGTGTCCCAGCTACTTTCACTTGTTCTTGTTTTCTTTTTTGTACTCCCTGTACCTAGCACAGTGTTTAGAGGTAGGAGATTCTTACAGCAAGAGGATTAAGAGTCTACTCACGGACACAGTCAATAATTTAGTAGTTATCTGAGGGTAAGGGGACAAGGGACAGGGACACAAATATATGGTGATGGAAAGAGAACTGACTCTGGGTGATGAGCACATAATACAACACATAGAAAATATATTGTAGAATTGTGCACCTGGGACCTATGTAATTTTTACTAACCAAAATCAACCCAATAAATTTAACAATAAAAAAGAAAGAAAAAAGAAGTCTGGAGTAAAGAGTAGAAAGGACTGTAGTCTAAGCCTACAGCAATGTGGGCTGACGGGGTGACCATTAATTTGCTTAGTCTTAGAGCTTCCTGCAAAGTGAGGAGGCTGTTTCAGGGAAACCAAAAAAGTACGATGGGTGATGGAGACATTCTGAAAATAGTGGTGATGGTTGCACAACATTATAAATGTGATCAATGCCACTGAATTGTACACTTAAAAATGGCATAGTCCATGTTATATATACATTATCAAAATAAAAGTGTTTTTAAAAGGGGGTATGATATTATGCAAAACAACACAAAAACATCATACCATAGCATGTGCTTTATGGTTTCTTCATTCATCCCCTAAATACTTACTGATGCACTAAACTTCCTTTGATGCCCCATAACATGCTCTGAGGAAAGCAGGCTGTTTTACAGAGGAAGAAACTGAGGCACGCAGGGATGACAGGCCTAGCCACAGGTCACGCAGCTAGACAGTGACAGAGGTGGGATGTGAGCCCCAGACTCCTGGTTTTGGCCTCTTTTTATTTTATTCCACTTCTCTTTTTCCCCTAAAACAGCACATGGCATTGGTTGCTCTGGAGGGGGTTTAAATGGAAAAGGGTCTAAGGATTTAGATAA
>PVJL010012022.1:0-39488 GCA_004026885.1 Lyroderma lyra | reverse complement strand
GAGGGAGGGAGGGAGGGAGGGAGGGAAGGAGGGAGGGAGGGAAGGCACGGCCCTACCTTCCTCTGGGGGTCAGTGCGGGTGCTTCTCAGCGTGACTGTGGACAGCCGAGTCACACGCCCTTCGTCGCTTGCCCTTCGGGTGTGAGGCTGATTGGCTTAAAGAGAGAGGTGGGCGTTGGAGGTGCTACCACCTCCATCTGAAGGGCGGGCTCCTGGGTGAGGACACATTTACTGTCGGAAAATGGCCCTTCTCTAGGAGGCTGCAGTGTCCCTGTCGGCACCGGGGCTGCCCGCCGCCCGGCCCGGCCCTGCACATCAGAAACCTGGGGTCACTCACAGCAGCGAGTTCCTTCCTGCACAGAATGAATACTGGGCCGTGCAGCCCGAGCAGGTCTCGGCATGGCCAGGGGACCTCGAACATGGGCCCCTGAAGAGGGGGTTTTGGTGCCCTTGTTCCTGTCTTCGCTGCAGGTCCTGAGGGGGCCTCTCACACTCCGGAGATAGTTACCTGCCCCAGCCTGAAGCCTTTCCGTTGGACCCATGTCTGACATTTTCTGTATTTACTTGGCAACAAAGTGCGTTAGAGGCCGAAGGCACAGTCCAGGGTGTGCGAACCAAGTCCGAGAGCCCGACTGTCTGAAGGGGTCTCATGCTGGGTGGGAGGAGTGGGGTTTGATGGGGTGCCTCACTCTTGCACTCTCCTCGGGGCTTGTGTACCAATTCTGGCCTGAGAACAGTTACCTTGGGTCTTGAGGGTGAAAATCGAATAAAATTGCGGAGTAGGAGAGACGTGTAGTCTTCAGGTTAGACTAGCTACTGCCAAGCGGAACGTCAGCATTTCGGGGCCCAATCAAATAAACTTGGTTTCCTCGGCCCCTCCCCCCTCCCTCCCGGGATGGCTCAGTGCAGGTTGGTGGGCGTAGGGATGAGACAGTTCCATTTCATCACTCAGGGACCCCCTTATGCAGTAGCTTCACGGTCACTTGGGGTGGCAGGGGACTACTAAGAGTGAAAATCCTCAGGCCCAAACCAAGGCCTCATGAAGCAAAACACAGTTGAGGGTGGGGTGCAGGGACTTGCATTTTAGCAAGCTCCCGCAGCCTATGCCTTCAGCACCCCAAGGCTGCAGATTCACCAGCTAAGAAAGTAGAGGGTGAAGTAAACATCTTTATTCCATCGTGTGTATTGACGTAAACACGACACATGCCCCCCTCGTTCTGCCTTCTCTACCGTTGGCACATCTTCAAAGAGGAATTAAATTAATAACTCGGTGATTTGTAACTCTTGCCCCTTAAACATGTAAGCTACCAACACGCTGGATGTCAGAATGATTAGTCAATACATCAATACTCTTAAGGAGTCTGTTCACTTAGCTCGTGAAGCAGAGCCGAGGTTGTTTTCCTGCTCTGTCCTTGGCCGGCTGGAGCCGGTGCCCTCTGTGACTGGGAACGTGCAGGTGCCCGGGCAGGGGCTGTGATGGATGGCTCCTCGGATCAGCTGGCTGTGACCCCCATATCCTCTTCCCTTTCCTCATCCTCTTCCTTTTCCTGGTGACCAATCTCTGCGGGGCTGGGCATCCTATAAGTGGTGCACAAAGAATTTCAAATTTGCTGGACTCGAGGGGCGGAGGGCGGTGGCATTGTTGCTGCTTCTCCTGTTATCGTGGGGTTTCATAATTCCATTTTCCTCCTATTCCCGTGGGAACCTGGAAGCCTCTTAGAAACTACTGCCAGTTGCAAACAGTATGGGTCGCAGACAGCACTGCTTGGAGAGAGCTCAACCAGGGCCAGAGCTGGAGGGCTCCTTGATTCACATGAGATAGGGCCGTTACCATAGTTACACTGGCATTAAACTTGTATTCCTGTCTCCAAATATTGAGGGGAAGATTCTGATGACCAGAAATGAAAATAATGGTATATTACTCGAAAGAGACTTTCGGGCTTTTAGTTCTATTTCTGTACACCAACGATGCGTAGATCTTATAGCCGAGAGAGTGAGCCACTCCTATAAAATAATTTCCACAAATTGAAACAATGGTCAACAAGAAGATGAAATAACTTTTCATTGAGAACTTCTGATGTGGAAGCCTCTTAATGTCCTTTATTTCTCATAAGAACCACGTGAGGAAGGCATCATTGTGCCCATATTACAGATGAAAAAAGTGAAGTTCAAGGTGTTTGGGTAGCTTGACTGAGGCCTGGTGCTGGGACAACTGAGCAGTGAGTCAATTCAATTCAATTCAGTTCAATTCAATTCAAATAGCTCTTGGGCACCTATGGAGTATTTATAGCACATGTATGGGTTGAAGAGAATGAATTCAGGAATCCACAGAGTCTCTGTCTGGAAGATCAGAAATGGCATTGCAGGCGGCAGGAACAGTCCATGCAGAGCAGGCATGGCAGTGCGTGGTGTGTCTGGGGAATGTCTGCTGCTACCATGTGGTGGGAGTATCAGGGCTGGGGCTGAAATCATGTCTGGAGGCCACACAAAGCTGTCTGTGTGATTCTGTGGTCAGTGAGGAAAGGGCCTGAATGTTGTAAAATGGGGGTTCCACATGATGACACCTGTTATTACAAGGAAGGCTGGTATTAGTGAGAAAGTCAGAAGTGAATGGGGTTACCTGGGAGAAGCAAGGAGACCTGTGCCAGAGCTCAGTGCTCAGGGGTGCTGAAGAGTCATCATCATTCACCCTGTATTCTCGGAACATCTGTAGCACTGGCTTTCACTTGGGAGCGATTTTGCCTTGCAGAGAACACCTGTCAATATCTGGGGACGCTTTTGGTTGTCACAACTGGAGGGGAGAGCTACTGACATCAAATGGGTGGATGTCAGGGATGCTGCTCAACCTCAAACAATGTACAGGACAGTCCCCCTCAACAAAGAATTATCGGACCCCAAATATCAGTGGAGCCAGGGTTGAGAAACGCTGACTTCACCTGCAGCGATTTGGGCACAAAGCGGCCGGGTTACGCCCGACAGTCACAAGCCCTACATTCTTTCCCACCGCTTTTGGTAAACGTAGTGAGCCTGGGCTTGAGTTTCCTTATCTTACAGGAGATACAAAGAGATAAGAGAAAGAACCAGTGGTAGGACAAATAGTTTTATGAACTTTCCAATAATTATTTTTAAAATATGTGTTCTTTATGGACTCCTAGTCAAGCCAGGAAGAGGTCCTTTGGGGTGTGGGGTGAGGAGGCCTTTTAGTTAACAAGTCTATTACAATTGAGCCGATGAATCCTCATTTCAGGGTTAAAGCCTGCCTTTTGGGGAAATTATTTTAGGTTGATTTTTTTTTTTTTGGTAGCTGTAGTTATGTCCCCTTGGGTGTCCAGGCTTTTCACCGGGCAGATAATGGATCCGTGTTGTAAAGAACTTCGGTGTTGCCAAGATCAGTATATTGCCGGCTATGAAGTAAATTCACCAGCCGTGACTTAGTCCACACATGTCCACAAATCACTGCCAAGACTGTCAGCACTGTAGTCTCTCGTTGAGTAGGCTGGTCGTGAGCGAGTGCTCGCTGAAGGAGATGACCAGGGAACCCGACGTCAAGGAACCGCAGAGCGTTTGGCTGGAAGAGACCGCCCGTCTTGTTCAGCCCCCCTGTACTTTTCCAGATGAGCCACGTGGGGGCCAGAGATGTCGACTGAGGTGCCTGAGGCCACACAGCTGAGGGGTGGCAGCCTCTGGGCCCTGTTTACAAGGCCACAGGCACTGTGAGAGCCCTTGCATGACACTCGTGTTCTGTATTCATAGATGACCAGGCGTCGTTTTCTTCCAGTTCGAGTGGAGGTGGGTGAGTCAGATAGAGACCTAGGTCTCTAGCTAATACAGTGACAGTCACCGAAATGGGAGGATTGCATATCTGTTCATATGAGAAGACCACTTTGCTTTCCTTGTGACAGTGGGTCTCCTGGTACCTGAAGGATCAAGGTTCTCAGGTGGGCTGCACGTGCTTTTATGACTCGTGTTTTAAAAGTTCCGTTGGTATTTAAATGTACAGAAAAGTGCAGGGAAAGCAAAGTGCCTTTGGGGCTGGCGGGGACCATGACTTCCTAGGCGGCCAAAACCCCCTGTGTCCTTCTCAGTGTCAGGCTCAGCATATGAGCGAGAGGTGAGATGTGCTCTTTCTCGTTTGTGGTGAGGGAAGGGCCATGTTGCCACATGGGCCTGGTGGCTCTGAGTCCTGTCTCTGTGACTGACCTCTCTGAGACATTTTCTCATTTGTCAAATGGTGACAAATAATAGTCTCCCCTCTACGTTGGAGAGGATTAAATTTTTTTAAATTTGTATTAAGCATTTTGCATAGTACCTGACAGATTTGAAGAGCTCAATATATACTAGCTATTATTATTTTTTTATGCTTCTATTATTATTGTTATTTCACTATGAGGTATGTCTGGCACATAGCTGGTTTTCAATAAACGATACCCTTCTTTTCTTTTTGAGTAACATCTCTGCCACCCAGTGATTGTGTGACCCAGAAAAACATATCCTCTCCCCAAAGGGGCCTCCATTTCCAATTTTGAAGGAAACGAGACTGTCCCTGCCAAGTTCTCTGTAATGAGTCTGTGATGTGGTCACACCACAGTTAGTGACAGCGGGGGGGAAAAGGCACATGAACCCATTGAGGAGGCAAGGGACATTTCTCACGATGTGGATTGTGCATTGAGGAGGCTCACCCCGTCATCAAATAGAAATAACTGCGGGGAGAGGGACAGAGTCGAGCCACTGTGGGAGAGTCAGTATTGCCATGTAGCTTAAAATGCAGTTTAATCTCTGGTTAACTGGCTCTTACTAAGTGGCACGGGGTGAATCACCCACAGACGACACCAGTTTGGACACCAAGGCTGGGATCCTTGCTCTGTGTAGCCATTACTCACAGAACGCAGTTGATCACAAGTTAAAGTGGCAAAATGTTTCAGAGACGAGTGCCTCGTCTTGTGTGTAGTGCACTTAGGCGTCTGGAGCGGGACTTCCGGGGACCAGGGTCCCCGTCTGTGACTTCCTGAGAGCATACTTACAGCACTTGTCTTGGCTCACTTTCCTCACCTGTGAAATGGGAGATGTTAACAGTCGTGGGCTGTAGTTGTACTTTAATGAGGTGATGCATTGTGTAGTGCCCAGCACACCCGTAATCTCAAGAAATGCTATTTTATTTGTCTTAAAAGATGTAGTGTACGGGCAAGGTTCTGAGACCTCTTTTTGCTTAAAAATTTATGATTTCAAGTTTGGAGAGTGAGCTGATCCCATGGCAATTAGCAAGATCATTTAATGGATTTAAAAACATACCCTAAAAAACGTGGGCAGCAGTACAGAGAGGACTGTGTATTGACGCAGTTTGTACAGGTCAATAAATATTGTATCAGGTCCAGGATGGAAAAAGGATGTTGCCGAAATAATTGTGATGCGATAGTCTAAAAAAAATAAACCCAACAATAGGCCAGTGTGCTGGCCAGCAGGAAGCCCCAACAATACCCCCAGCTTTTTCCTGTGCCGGAGTTCCTTCCATGCCACCCAGATAACCGATGGGCGATAAAGTCACCGGCCAGGTTGGTGACAGCTGAAAATAGAAGAATTAGTTATCTGATCAGAAAGTGGACTGAGCAAGCCCCCTTTGCATGCAGCGTTTAAGGAAGGCCCAGCCTGCACGGGCCCTGGTGGGGCGCCGCGGGGCGCAGAGTCAGGCCTTGCGTTTGCAGAGCGCTCTGCGCCATCGCAGGGCTTGCCCGCTCCGTACTCGGGTAGCTCTGGAGGCGACGCCTGGTTTTGACTGTTACCTCCGTGACAGCCCGCAGAGCTGTGCGATCTCCTCTGAGCCTCCGTGTCCTCCTGTGAGGTGGGAGACAGTGGCCCTTTTATCTTATTGGGTTGTGGTCAGGGTTCTGTGAGATTGTGCAGGCTGTGCTTAGCAGCGTGTCTGGCGGTACTTGCTCTATCTTAATAATGAAACCAATAGCAGTTATTATTAATAGTAGTCGTCAGGTGGGGAGTGTTATCCCCGTTTTAGAAGTAAGGTAATAGAGGCCATTCCAGCAATATGTTTACTGAGCAGCCACGTCCTGGGCACGACGTTAGGTTGGCTGAGAGGCAGGATGACAAGCAAACGCATGTCTGAATACAGGGGAGAGAGGGGAAGAGCTGGCTGTGTCCCTGGTGAGGGGGCTGTTTATAGAGACCCTCAGGAAGTGGAAGAATGGGGCTCAGCAACACCCCAGGGAGGAGAATCCGGGCAGAGGGAACAGCCAGTGCGAAGGCTCTTCTGTAGGACTGTCTCCGTCCACGAGGAGTGGCCAGGACTCCTAGGGGTGCCCGGAGCAGACGAGCCAGGAGGGCACTGGGACGTGAGGTCAGGTCCAATGACGTCAGGTGTAGAAGCTGCTGGTGCTGGTCTGTGATTTTGTCCACGGGGAAGCCATTGGGGGCTCTTGAGTTGACTTTGTGAATTAAACTTTGCAGAAGGCTCACCCCGGATCCGGTGGAGAGCTTGGGTTGCAGGGAGGCAAGGTGGGAGCAGGGCCATCGACCTGGACGTGTTTTTGGTTCTGGGCAGCAGGGACAGTGGTCTGGATGGTGATGGCAGCAGTGGCCGTGCTGGAGATCATGATGAATTGTGCGAGCACAGACCATTTCATGCTCAACCCTTATGGAACTGCTGGTCTACCAGAGGGTAGACGACAGGTCAAGGGAACGCTGAACTCCAGAGATGATGTTCTGTGGGGATTGTTAAGAAACACCGATCACCATGAGCTGGCCATATTTTTATGGTCAATAAAAGCTTTAAGAAGAATGTGGTGGGTGATGAACATATAACACAGTACATAGATGATATGTTGTAGACTTGTACACCTGGAATCTATATAATTTTTACTAACCAATGTCACCCCAATAAATTTACAAATAAAAAGAAAGAGGGGAAAATAGCCATTTTAACCATAAAACCTAATATCAAAATACAGCCATAGGACCAAGTTCAAGCCGATCATTAAAATATGTGGAAAATTTTTATCTGAAAAAAGAAAAATAAAAAATAAAAAATGTGGGACTTCGAATGTACCTGGGAAAATTTGAATAGGCCAAGAAGTGAAGGCGGTGAAGTTTGAGAGTCTGTATCAGGAAAGACGCGCGCCAGGCCCGACAGGATGTGTACAATCCCTGAATGCTGTTCAGTTGCTTCCAGTTCTTAGCTGTACAAAATGCTGCTGCAGCAAACATTCGTGTGGGAGCTGTGGGCCTTCAATGAAGTACGTAGCCATTCTGGGCCTCCGTTTCTTCACCTAAACAGGAGAAACGAGCAGTGTTTACCTTGTAGGAAGGACTATTGTGAGAATTAAAGGGGTTAATATATGTAAAGTGATCAAACAGTGCCCGGCGCGTATCCATCAGTGCATGCGAGATGGGAGCATTTCTTAGGAGCCGAGTAGCTGAAGCATAGAGTATACACGTTTTAAATACATGAGGGCTGTCCGGAAAGTATCCAGCCACGTAATAGGAAGAATTGAGGCATTTATGACTGGATTTTTTACTAGACAGCCCTTGTAAATCAGGCTTTAATTGTAAATAAGACCTCCTCCCCACCCCACTTTTCTCTGGTCTTCATTAAAGTTCGCCAACCCATACAATTGTCTTTCAAAGTAACTACCCCAATTTATAGCTCCTTAAGCAGTCAGAGTGTAAGAACATCCACTTCCTGTGTACTCACCAATGCTTGATAGTATCGATTTTGAAAACCATAGCCAAGCTGATGGATCAAAAAATAGTATCTAAATTGAACTTGAATTTCCTTGACCAGAGCTTATCCAAGTTTTTGGTCTCATGAAACCCTGACATTCTTAAAAACTTTTGAGGACCCTTCTAAAAGCTTTTGTTTCTGTGGGTAATAGCTGTCAAGATTCACCATATTAGAAATTGAAGCTAGGAAATGAAAAAAAAATTACTCTTCATTGAAAATGGCAATAATAACCCAATTACATGTTAACAAAAATGACTTTTTTTAATTAAAAAATTATGTTTTCTTAAACAAATGAGAAGTTCAGTGAGAAGATCAGCATTGTTTTGCATGGTTGCGAATCTCCTTAATGTTTGCTTAATAGAAGATAGATGGGTTCTCACATCAGCTTCTGCATTCAATCTGCTGACTGTTGTTTGGGTTGAGAAAGTGTTAGAGAGCCAGCCTGACAGGCACTTGTCATTAGCAGAGTGGGGAATATTCCAATAGCCATTTGACATAATTCTTGTGTCTTAAACCAACATCTACAAACGGTAATTTCTTGAAGATAAGTTTCAACGTGGAATCTGAAACCATATCATTGAACTTTCCATGCTCTGTCACATGAAAATTCATTAGTCTCTCTTGCACTCTGAATGGATCTTTTACCCACTCATGAGTTTGTAATATCACGCATTGGTTATTTGAAAAAATAGTGGTTCACTGAATTTTGTGAATCTTCCAAACCTGACACTTTTGTTATGAGAACAACACCAACAAAAAAAGCACAGCTATTAATATCACCATCAATCTCACCCGAAAAATTTTAAGTATTGGGAAGGTGTCAAGCCCACAGGGGTAGATACAAGGTCATCGTAATTTAATTTTTGCTCAAAAGCTCAAAGTTTGTCATTGGCAACAAATACTCTATGTTGTTTTCCTTGAAGTGGTCAGCTCACTTTTGAGAACATGTCTGCCAAATAGACGTCTGAATAATTATAGTTTGTCTATTGTTCTTTCAACGAAAATGGTATTGAATAAAATAAGGCCCTAGTTGCTCTTACAACAATCACATGAGTGCGTTCGTTTCCTGGAGATAACTTTCATACTTCTTATTTTGTCATGCAGAACAGTAAAAAGGCAAGGGCTCAATGGTAGACATCTAATGCAGTTTATAATTTTTACTGTTTCATCAAGGAATTCTTTTTTAGCTTCAAATGTATAGTGGGGAAGAATACAGTTACTCCTGTATGGTTTGATATCACTACCTTGATTTAGGGATACAACTCCCCAGTTTTTCCCACCATTGCTGGGCACAGTCATTGAAAATGTTTAGCCCTAAGAAAAAAGACAAATAACATAAAATTATGAGGAAAATAGTTTTGATCTCACGTATCCCCTGAAATGCTCTTGGGGCCCATTGAGGATTGCTACCCTAGATAATAATGAGGTTGAACACATTTTTATGTCTGTTTTTTTCTGCAAACTGGCTATCCATATCTTTTTCCAATTTTTTTTATTGGTTTGTCTTCTTATTGATTTTTAGAAATGATGTATATAACTGAGGATAGAGCTCTCTGACACGTATTACAAATATTTTCCTCCAGTAGGGCAAAGCCTACATAATTATGTGCATCCATATATACTAAAACACTATATTGCATGGAGTGATATAGAACATACTAAACTAGGAATGCCAAAAAGATATTGGCTAGTGCAAAAAAATGGGCAGTTTCAGAAAATGTAGAGTGTATTACTTATAAATTCCTCTCCCTTACACAGAACAGTTTTTTAAATATAAATACATATATATATATGTAAAATTGTACAGCTGTTATACATAAAACAGTTTTATATATATGCACACATATATAACTGTTAGGTATATAAAACATGCATGTGTATATGTAATATGTTTATTAAAGACAGAGGAAGATAAACACTAGCTTGAAGGATAAACACCTAAATTATAACACGAAATGATAAAAATCATTATTTTATTTTTAATTCATTTTTATTGTTAGACTTATTGGGGTGACATCTGTTAGCAAGGATTACATAGGTTTTGGAAAATCGTTATTTTAGATGGAGAAACAAGACCCCTGACAGGGAGTTATTTGGATTGTGATTTTCAATTATTTGGTATTTTGATTTTTTGACAAGGAGAATATATGTATGAATTTCTTAACTAAAATGAATACCTTTTTAAAAACTTAGAGAGGCATGGCTTCTTGTCCCTTGCGACGTAACAGCACACGAAGACCAGGATTTTCATGTGTGGTAGGAAGAAAAGCAGTACATTTGTGAAAAACGAATGGTGTTTTTTGGAAGCTGGGGAGCTTGGTTTGGGTTGCTTCCTACCGAGGAGTTCTCTGGGAAGGAGGCGTGGGCCAACGTTTCACTACACTGGAAATGACCTTTCTTTTTCTCAATTTGCACATTCTGACCAACTAATATAAACAAGCCTAATTCAATATTTATATAAAATACAGGGTATAGTAACCACTGTTCCTTAAAATATTTGGGTCAGTTTGTTTGATTTAGATATTAGTGACTAAGTTTTACATGTGTGTAAGTGCCTCACTTTCTTATAGTCATCCTAGGAAAATAAATAAAGTTAAGTTTTTAGCCCCAAAGGCACCATTTAAGAGATTTAAAACAAATGTTACTCCTGTATTGAGTTCATACAAGAAATGAGATCATAAAATTCTAAAAATAGGGTCAAAATTGGGAAAAAACCGGTGCACATTCATTTCCTAGGTATTATCTTCTGAAACTATACATACTTTTTCATACCTTCCCATGACTCGTGCTGGTAGAACATGTGATTGGCAGTGATCATAGATGTTTGTGTGACATCTTTCGTCCAGATGACTCTCCGAGGGCCGTAGGAGTGCATTTCCCTACGCGTGGCCATGCCTCGCTCAGCCCGCGTGCGTGAAGTTTTCCCCTTCCGTGCACGTAGATGTGCGTGCGTGCGCGTGCATGTGTGTGCTGGGGTGGGGTCAAGTCCATTCCATTTACCCGCTCACGCCCCAGGAGCTATGTGACTTACCCAGCAGAGGAACATTTCCTTCCCCCCGGATCATGGATAAAATCCAGGACTCCATGATAATTTCAGTTTAAATGCCTTAATGTTCTTGGTAAGGGATGGAGTACAGAAACTAAAATGTACCTGGGGTCTCCTCATGCCAGATGCTCTGGTAGGTCCTTTCCGTGTTTAGAAAATTGCATCTTCATGAGAAAAACCAACGAAGGGAGGTTGTTATTATCTCCATTTTTTCAGCTGTGGAGAGTCCTTGCCTGAGATTCCAATACTAGATACTGTGACAGGATCAGGATTGTTCCCAACTGTCTGTGACTTTAGAAATTGAGCTGGGACATCACTCTCTCTTTCCTGCTGGAGATGGCAATAACAGCACAGCATGGGGTGACTTCTCAGAAGTCCCTCTCTGACCTGCTTCCTGTCCTGTTGACATAGTGGCCATTGTCCTCAGCCATATTTTGGCTGCTACCTCTTCTCCACCTAGTGGCTCATACCTCTCAGGTTATGCCCAAAAACTCCACCTTGACCCTGCATTCCACTGGGGACATTGCTTTGTTTCTCTCCTGCCCTTCCTAAGGCGGGCTTTGGAAGAGATGGCTAACCTTGCGTCCACTCCCTCCCCATTTGTGCCCTGACGAGGCTCTGCAGCGTGGTATCCCCCTCCCTTCCCTTTGCTGAATCTTCCTCTCAGAGGCGTCACTCTCCTACTTACTGGCAAACCAAAGCATATGTTTTATGTTTACTTACTGGACCTTTCTGTTGTGGTTGCCACAGTCCCTACTGAGAAACACAAGGCCCTTGGTTTTCATGGTACTATTGTCCTAGTTGTTTCCTGTCATGTGTGGTGTGCCAGTTGTTAATTTTTCAAGAAATCTGTGAGCCTGTTTGATGTGTATTGATGGCTTGAAATTGGCCATGGAGGTGTATTCACACAGTAGAAATGGCCAATCTCAAAAGTCAGCCCTCCTCTGACCCAAGGAGCATTAAACATTCAGTAGTGCCCCACAATTTCTATCCCCCCCATAAATATATTTTGGGGTATTTCCCAGGGCAGCCATTCCTAACAAGTTTTCCCCTCACTTGACATTGACTGTGTGGGTGATATCTCTCCCCTTCTAACACACACATGTACACACACAATGCACACGCACACACACACATGCACACACACAATGCACATGCACACACACGCACACACAATGCACACGCACACACGCAATGCACATGCACACATACACACGCAATGCACACGCACACACAATGCACATGCACACACACACATGCACGCACACACACAATGCACATGCACACACATGCACACCCACAATGCACACACACACGCACACAATGCACATGCACGCACACACAATGCACACACACACACACAATACACATGCACACACACAATGCACACGTATACACACATGCACATGCACACGCACACACACATGCACACACACAATGCACATGCACATGCACACACACGCACATCCACAATGCACACACTCGCACATGCACATGCACATGCACATGCACACGCACACACAGACAGTTATGGTTTTAACTGTCACTTGTACCACATTACACCTAAGAATCTACCTGCAGACCGGAACTCACGCCAGAGTTTCAGGTCTGTGTATACAATCACTTCCTGAAAAGGCATATGTGAAAAGACACCCTAAGTTCACCAAGCCCCAACTCACCATCCTGTTCTCTTCCTGTGTCCCTTACTTCAGGTAACGTCTCCACTCTCCACCTTTCACCCATTCCAGAAGTTTGGAGTGACCTCTGTTTCCTCAGGGGTGCTGAGACCAGGAAGACATTATTAAAAGGGATGGTCATTCTAGGAGCTAGTGCTTGGGTGGTAACGAGGAAAATGGTGATTTTGGATAATGGTGTGGAATTCTCTTTTGATTTTTGATTTTGATTGCTCAAATTTCTGCAGTATGGGCAGTCTGGGGTCCTCAGGTCCCATGGATTTTTTTTGCAGTGAAAACAGCATCCTACTCTATGCCCAGGAAAGGGAGGAAATCAGTTCATGTAAAGTAAGCTTCTGGTAGATGCCAAGGCTTTTAGAAGCTTTTCCATGCATAAGTTTACTTAATCTTCTGCATATTTCTATGAAGTAAGTATTGCCATCCGGTTTTTGCATGCAAGAGAAATTGTGCTTTTGCTAAAATAAATAGCTTGTCCAAGGAGCACAGGCAGCAGTTGATAGAGCCTATTGGACTCCAAAGCCTGTGATCTTTCCATCACCTCGCGCTGCCTCTGGCTGGGTGTATTTATGTGCAGGAAGCTGGTCTCCGGCATCTTTGATGACAGACTCGCAGGAAGGACCTCTCACCCTCACCTGTGCAGGGCTCCAGAGGCCCTCGTGTTTTACAGTGCTGCCTGCATCCCTAACCTGGCTTGCCCAGCAGAGGACCAACATGGCATAGCACCTATGGAAACTTCTGAATGCCTTGATGCAAAGTGCAGCGATAGTTTTTGGAGTTTGGAGGCTGAAAGGGCTTTACTGTCTTGGAGGATGCTGTTCAAGGCATGGTTTTCACAATTTTTTTACAAGTTGCTCACCAGCATGCACATGCATGCTATCTAACTGGCTTATCCACTAGGAGGGATCAGATGCGACAGGGACCAGACGTGAGAGTCAGAGCTGGACCCTGCCTTCAGGGTGCTGACTGTCGGGTAGGAGAGGGGAGCTCTACCCATGAAACGGTCGGAGAGCGATGAGGGGAGCGGGGGATGTGCCATGTGTTCTTGATGGGTATTTCAGGAGCTCGATGTCAAAGAATGTGTTATTTCTGATGATCTGGAAACAATCACGTCGTGAAGACCACTGGAGACTCCCTTAGCCACTGCACTGTTAAATGGCTCCCAAAGAGTTAATACATCAGGTGGTTGAGAGGGATTGGCAGGATGTCCTACAGCTCTCTAAGAAGGCTCCCCAGAGCATCTCCGGTCTCCTGAGGTCCTGTCTTTGTGCCCCCCCCCCCAGAATGTGGTCACCATGCAGTGTGTCTAGCACTCATGCCATCTGCATTAGTTAAGCACCTGCTTTATTCCAGGCATTGCGAACAAAGCAGTGGGCAAGATTGACAAGGTCCTCTCTCATGCAGCTCACATTGGGTGAACTCGGTTCAAGACACAAACTGTCAAGTACCGATCTAGGGGTAGGAGAGAATACATGTGGGGTGACTTTCCAGGAAGGCTTTGGAAGGCGACACGCAGGAGGAGTGGCCGAGTCTGATTTATGCGGTGGGGATGTCATCCTGGCCGCTGTGCACCGAGTGAGTTCCAGGGAGAAGGGAATGAGGTTGAGCACATGCAGGAGGTGCTTTCAGGGCTCCACTGGAGACGAGGTTCTGGCGTGGAGCAGAGTGGCGGCTGTGAGCCTGGGGAGGAGTGGATGGATTTGAGATGTGTTTTGCTGATGGACCGGGTGTGGGTAGAAAGGAAAGAGATGGAAGTATTTGTCTCCAGCAACGCTTTGTTGAGTGACTCTAAAGGTGACACAGCCCTCCACGTGCTAATCTGGACTCTGCCTTCTTGCACCTTCATCCGTGTGTACGCCTCGTTTCTCTGGAAACACATGGAATGCATCTCCCATCTTCCCAGCAAGCTTTGCCAAATATTAATATTTGAATACCCCCAATTTTTACAGTGTCTGAATACATTTTCAAATTCATTTGTATAAAAATGCCAGGAATTAGCTTCTAGTGTGTATACATGGGCTTTTCCAAACTGCCTTAGCTCTGTGTGGAACCATGTTATGTAGCCTCAGTTTCTAATAGAATGCTGAGCCGTTAGTGATGCTTGTCACCAAGACGCTTCACATAATTCTTTTTGTCTATTGATAATTCACCTTGTCGTCAGTGTTAATGTAGTGCATGCTTATTGTAGAGTGTAAGAAAAATAGAGACAACTAGATAGATTAAAAAAAAAAATGCCATCCAGCATCTCACCACCCAAAGATGGGGTATTTGGCTTATTTTTTTTCAGTATTTTTTTCCCTTTAGTTGTTTCCCCAAGGATGGTGTTTGCATGATGTTTTGCTTTTTTTTTTTTCATTTTCACAATAGCAAATGTTTAAAAATGTTACTTTTAAAGGGTTTACCAAAGAATATTTCTCACAACTCTTGCTGAGTATTTCAGTCCATAAGATGACTTAATTTACTGTTAGAGTTTTCATGATTTTTGTTATTTTAATGCCACTGTGGTGAACAGATTTGATTATAAGAGTTTTCCTATAATTTGCACAGCATCCTAATGGGGTCCCCAAGTCAGAGTGTGGACATTTCTGAGACTCTTCACACAAAGTGAGAACACTGAGTGTCCAGCAAGGTGACGGTGAATGGCCACGAGGCCGCCCTCAGCCCTCTGCTAAATGACATCACTGAAAGGGATAGGCGAAACCTGTTGGGTGTTGATATCTCATTTGCATTCTGTGGCTTACTAGTGAGGGTGAATATTTCTCTACATGTTGGTTCATCATTACATTTTGTTTCTGAATAGTCTGCTTTGGCCCATTTGAATCTGTTAGTTTTAAGACACTTCCCTGCCCTCCACATCATGATTTGCTCCCTTATTTTGTTACAAACACATTTATAGGAGCTTTTTCATGAGCTGGAATCTAGCTAACTAGGAGGTTAACTATTCAAATTTGGGGCGAGAGGCAAATTGAAAAGAGAAATATATGACACATACCCTAAAAGTAGAGAAATTCAAAGAGTGTAGCCTTTCTCAGTACAAAACTCATCAAAGTAAAAGCTGTTTTATTTAGACATCTGGGAAATGTACTTCGACAAACATCCGCTTTATGACTGTCAGTGTCATAAAGAGACTTTGATATAAAAGTCCACAGAAACTGCTGAAATAGATTATATATATTTTATGACAAAGTGCTCTTCTCTCACTCATTTGCATTGTCCATGTGATGTGGCTTTAGCATCTAAATTCAAAGGAGCGCCCCATTTCACAAAAATAACACGGTGGAATTAATAAGGAGCTTGGGGGATGAGCTGCAAACACAGCATGACCCTCTCCCTGCTTTGAGCAATGCTTCCACATGGTTGCTCTTCAGTGTTTTTAAAATTTAACCTATCAGTGTTTTTAAAATTTACATATTCAGTGCTTTTATAGCTCTAGAAATACTTTCTCAAAACTACCACAGAAGGTAAAAAAAAACTCCTTCAAAAGTCCGATTTCTATGCAGGAAGGCCATAAAAAATACATGGATGAAATCTTTACCTGCACTTCCAAGAAGTTAAAACACAACTAGTTCTGCTAGACTAGCGAGTTTGATCTTTCCAACAGTATGAGACAGAAAATACTTTGCCTTCTACTTACAAAATCTGTAACTACTGCCATTAGTTGTTTGAAAAATTTAAAGCCAAGATCAACGGTAATTGAAAACTAAAAAATAAATAAATAAAAATAAATGCAAATAAACAGAAGCTGAGTTAGCCATCTTGAGGGGTGTCCGTGGTACAGGTGAGGCTGCTCATCCGTTCGCTGACAGCTGCTTGGCAAACCACGTGTACACGGCGACACGAGGACTGTCGGTGATGGTGGGGCACAGCCCTGGAGACCGTGTGGCGTGTGGAAAAAGTGACAGAGCCGAGATCAGAAGGACTTACACTTGGAGTCCAGTGTGCTACTTAGTCGCCCATTTCTTCTTGTGCAAACTGTTTGACTCCTCTGGCACTCAGTTTCCTCATAATCAACCGCATTAATTAGGACTAATCCTACCTATCTGGCCTGGAAATTGAGGACTGAATGAGATAGCGGAGCCCCCCGGCCCTTTGTGCACATCCCCTAAGTCATTACGCTGCTGTCACCGATGGGGTTGTTACTGCGTGTAACTCTTGCTGTCGTGGAATGTTGCTGGAAGAAGAGACAGTGGTTGTGGGATAATAATGACCTTGTATTTTGTAAACAGCCTGTAATAGGACAAATACCAGCAACCATACCGAACGTTCATTGAGCACCTGACATGTGCCTGCTGGAGGAGAAAGAGGGGAGAGTGAGCCCTAGCTGGGCTGGCCACATGTCCCGTTTTAAACGCGACAGGAAACACCGGCGCTGTCTGTTTCAAACGGGACGTCTGGTCGGCCTACTGACACCTCGAGTTTGGCGCAGTGAGTCTAGGCTGACCGGACGTCCCGTTTGAAATGGGCCAGGGCTGTTGTTTGTCCTGTTTAAAACGGGACGTCTGGTCAGGCTCGCCCTAGTCATTGTTTCTGGGTCCCTTCGCTAGGGAGGGCCCTTCCAGGGAGGGCTCACACACCCACCGATGCGCAAAGGAAGCAGGCGTGGCTATGGAATGGTCACATGACAGTTGAGATGGGACCTGGGCCACCCAGTGGAGTGATGGTCCTGGTGAGCAAAGCTGCTCTTCCTTGTGGATGCTCATTGTATAAACTTGGGAGGAGGGGATCCGCTCACATCCTTGCACCCCGCTTCTCTCCCACTACGCTCTCTAAATCTTCGGGGGCCACAGAACAAAGACCACTGACCTGGTGCGACCCCAATGCCCAAATGTAGCACGGTGGGGTCGAGGCCCCCAGTCTGAGGCAGTCGCCTCTCCCTGGGGCTGAGCTGAAGCCTTCACGCACTCTGTTGACGAGTAAAAAGCCGGGGTGAGCTCCCCCCCAGTCGGCGGTGGAGCCTTCGCATCCGCCTGCGGGTGCTGACTCTTGACCTGCCCTTCGCAGAATCGGGACACGCCGCCGTGTTCGCCGCAGACCACGCTCGCTTTCGGTGTTTAGTACAGTATCAGGCCCGAAACCCAGCGGGCGCAGGTGAGAGGGAACAGGAAGCAGCGTGGGTCGGGGGAGCCATGTTTCCAGGGCTTCTGGGAAACGTGCTGACGAGGCCGGGGAGCCGCGCTTGGAGCCCCCGCCTAGGGAGCCATCGACAGAAAGACTCGAGACGAGAAGAGGCATGGGGACTATCGTCTTGGACACAAAGAGCCAATTTGACTTTTTAAATGTAGAACCTTCTGTGACTCCAGGACACACCCCAATGCCACCGTAAAAATGCCAAGTTACCAGCCAAACAACAGTCATATCCTCAATACCTTTACTGTTGAAAGGGCGAGAGGGAGCCCCAAGAGTTCTTGTGAAATAAAGTTTAAAAGTTCCTGCTCCAGATGTGGAACTGCAGAAACATGAAGAAAGCTTGAGTCAAAGGGCGTCCTTTTAGTGAAAGGGTGTCATTGGCCAAAAAATCTGAAATGGGGCCCCCTGGGGAGACGGAGAGGAGGGACGCATTTCGTTTTGACCTCTACACCTGTTGCTTGCAGACCCGCTGTTAATGGCTCCTAATGGAGAAGGCAAACACCTTGGATTGTAAAGAAATAAAGATTTATTTCTATGCCATTTAATAATAGCACCAGTAATGCAGAGGGTGAGCGTATCCTTTCGGCAGTTGGCATTTACATTTTAATGAACCGTATATAACTTACACTCAATATGTAACATACAAGAATCTGTTGAAGTCATTCATTCATCATTCATTCATTCACTCACTTGTTTCCTAACTATTTTTTTGAACCAGACTCCGCTCGTCTCTGGAGACTTAATGATAAAATAAAAAGAGAGATGGTTCCTGCCCCTAAGACATATATATATATATATATATATATATATATATATATATATATATATATATATTTGAAATAATCCAGTATGTGGAACATGCTAGATTCATGAAGACACTTACACAGCATTATTTTAAACACTGAGATTGCAAACAGCCTCACTGCTTAAAAACGAAGGCAGGTATTTACTTATAATAAATTCACTGGCTGTAGACATTGAGCATGGTGTTTGTGAGAAGCGTGTTTACGCTGTAACAAGTAAACACGACGGAGCAGACGTGTATATACGGAATTGTTACCATCCGCTAACCACGAGGACAGGGCGAAGTACAGCAGAAATCAATGGTCGTGCGACGCGGTTAGGGTGGACTTCTGTTTTCTCTTTGCGCTGTTGCCTTTCTGCTGAAGGATAATGATAATAGCTTCCCTTTGCAGCAGACTTACCCTGCTGGGCTCCCATGCATTCTCTCACGGAAGCCCAGGTGAGGAAAGTCGTGGAGACCTGTAGAGCTTGGACTCAAACCCAGGAACCCCACTTCCGGAACCTGACTTCTTGACTCTGTGCCCAGTTGTTCCCTCGGAGACACAAATTGGTCTGGCTTTAAAAACACAAATCCCAGCAGTGGTCTCCAGGGCTCAAGTTGCTGAGACAGAGATCTTAATGCTAGCCGCTGCCCAAAGGCTGCTGCAGAAAGCGTCCAGCCCGAGGGTGTCTGTGAACCTTTCTGGTGAATGTTCAGTGTCCATTCAAAGGGCAGATGTGGTCCATATTCGGCATGTGTTTGGGTGCCTTAATAACAGTGCATGTTAAATGATACGAAACGTGTTTTGTTGACATACACAAATGTAAATCAGCTAGTTTTATACATTTTAATAACTGTTTAGAACATGAATTTTTTCTTAATTGATGAGAAACACTGTACTGAACAAGGTCTATTTTGAAAATCAGTTTCTTCTGCTGGGCCAGCTTCTGTTCGCCCTTTCTGCTCTTCTGTGACATTCTCGGTCCCACAGTTTGTGTGATTTTTCTTGGCTTTTTCCTTCCATGGAACAAACCCCTTCAAGGTTAAGAAACCATTATACTTTGTACTTCGGAGGTTATTTGTCAGCCAAAGGTTTAAATTCCCAACCGGCAATTGGGATTCTGGGTTTAGGTTGCTTTATTAAGCTTTCTATCTGTTGACTACGAGTAACAAAATAATGTGTGTCATAGAATTACAAAGGTGACTCTTAAAAGCATGTGGAAAGATTATAACCTTAAAACATGCTCACCAAAACCATGAAAACAGATGAGTTCTCCATGAACTACCCAGCAATTTACCTTTATAGACTTCTAGAAGGAATATATGAATTCCACGTGGGCCTTGATGGCCTTTAGGGGAAAATGGGGAAGAGTTTTGCTCTAGGAGTTGATGATGTTTTAGGTTGCGTCACATGCATTTGACATTTAATTTGAAAGTGGACTGTTGAAAAGGTCATCTGGTTTTCATTTGGAGGGGCCCACTTGAAAACGGGAGGCTGGACTCGGTGACCTCCTGGTTTCCTCCCAACTCCGCAGTTTCTGTACTTGTTTGAGTCCACGATGAATGCCAACCTGTTTTCCAGCCCAACAGCCGAAGTTTGCAAAGGGCTTCAGCGTTTCCAAAACCTTGTCACAAATTCCACCCTGTCTTTAAGAACGGTAAAGTGGGGAAACGTCCCTGTTAAATCTAGGTTGGAATACATAATATCCAACAGGTCTGGTATTTTCTGCCTGTTGTTTGCTTTCAAGATGGGAAGTAATGTTCTCATTCAAAGGTAACTATGTGAGAATTAGAATCTTACTCACATGCGGCATCTTCTAAGGATTATCAAACACCTGTGAAGGAGGTGCACACGTGATGTGTAATGCCATTGAAAAGTGGTTTCACCAGGTGGGAGACTTTGAATAAATCATGTCATCATCTAATTTAAATATCTGGTTCATCTGCTTCAGATATTTAAGAGAAATTATTGATTTTTCTGCAATATTGTGAATCTACTCACATTTTCTCTTCTAAAATAGAGCTTAGTGGGCTGGTTGTGTGAGCTATGCTTTCCCTGGAAAATCAGGTCTGTTCCGAAATGTCAAGGCTAGCGATGCTTATGCCTGCCCTGAATTAAAAAAAAAAAAGAAAATGTAATAACTGAATCTTTTTCTACGGGAGCTAAGAAAAAAAAATAGTATTCTATAATTTTCCTTAGGGACTTGGGTAGATAAGGCTGGGCTTGTGTGGTGTACCCAATCACAACACAATTTCACAGGTTATGAGTTGGCATGAGATGCAGTCTATCTCGTGGGACCTGGGTTTGGGTGCACATGCAGTAATGCGTGGGGTGCTTCCACAACCAAGTGGATACCTGTGGATGCTCCTCCTCCAGGCTGTATTCCTGGTGCCAGTTCCTGCCTGGTTTTCTTGGGGTGGCACCATGGGGCTGTGAGCTGAGAGTGGGGCATTGCCCCAGGCACTTCAGCCAGCAGAGATGGAGATCGCTTTGCCCGCTCTTAGATAAGAAGATGAGCCCTTGTTTTCTCAACCCTGTGTGTGTCACACATTCTGTGCCAATGTCCATAATACATTGTTAGTCTGTGTGAGCTGGGCATCTTTGTCTGAAGCTGAGAGATGCCAAGTAGGCCATCCAAGATCAGAGTTCATGGTCTAACCACTACACTGTCCTATCACCCACCTAATCCACAAGCGCTACCTTGCTGTAGATGTGCCGCTAAAGCCACATGGTGGATGTGGTCTTCCCGTTATAACCCTTTCCCCTCCCCAGGCTTGACTGTCTGGGAGTTTTCCCCTGTGATGGCTTCCTGGACAACGTTCAGGGGCTGGGACAGTTGAGTTAGAAAATATTAGCATGTGGGTTCTTTTTCCCACCGATGTGTAATCAGGCTCCTTCGTAAAATAATGGGGGGTGTATATATATTGACATAACTGTGATCACGTACACATATGAAGGTGGATTACAATTTGTCCCATAAAGTCATGTTTCTGTCAAGTGTATCCCTGGTGCTGAGGAGCGCTGGGTTCAGGGCCTGCCTTTGCCATACTGTCCAATGGGTGTGCGGCAGTTACCCTACTTCCGCAATCCTAGCTGCTCCTCTGTGACATGAATATCGCACTTCCTTTCTCATAGTGTTGGGAGGATGAAAAGGGGACGATGATTCTCTAAGTGCTTTCTGTACACTGAGGAGGGGTATAGAATGGTGAGTATGTACTACTAGCATGTGGGGGTTTAGAGGACCTTTGAGGTCCCTTTCAACCCAGAGACTCAGTGAGCTTCATGAGAGTGAGTGTTGGCCACTTTCAAAATGCCCCTAAAGTGTGTGCGTGTGCGTGTGCGTGCGTGTGCCTGTGTGTGTGCACGTGCGTGCGTGTGTGTGCGCGCACGTGTGTGTGTGCGTGCATGTGCATGCGTGCGTGTGCGTGTGTGTGCGTGTGTGTGTTGTTAATGGACCTGTTCATAAGGACCTGGGTTCACACGGAGAAGTTTCCTCAGCTACATATGAAGAGTCATAACGTCCTCCTACTTTAAATGAGAGAATAGCTGCGAAGTGGCTGGCACGTAGGTAGCTCCCAATCACAGCAGCTTTCTTGGGTGAACAGCCCCTACGAAGACCATAGGCTGGATTCGTGTTAAATATCTGTTTCACCATGAATTTGCTGCCTACCCCCACGCCTACGAACCAGGACAAATTCCGTCACGTGTACAAATTTCTTAAATTGTGATACATCGCTTGGGGAAATGACTTCACCTTCTCAGCCTCAGTTTCCTCTTATGTATAGTGAAGGTGATTCCCACCCATCTGGGCCGTGGCGGGGCTTAAGCATAGGTCTGCATACTAAGTGCCTGGAGTAGAAGATGCTTCCAGCCAGTTGGTTCTCCTCCCTTCCCTCTCGGGAATTACTGGGGGAGCATCCCCTGCCTTGTGACACTTCCTCACAAGCAAAGGCAACTGGAGGCAGGGTCCCTGATCCCGCCATGCCTCCCGGACATCGAGAACAAGTCCTTCCAAAAATGCACGGAACTGTGTTTTTGCTTTTTCTTCTTTTTCTTTTTAAAATTTAGATGTAAGGTTTTTAAGAAATGGAATGTACTGGGTAACTTCGGCTAACAACATTATATAAATTTCAGGTGCACAGCTTCATAACAGGGCGCCTGTACGTTCTCGCGTGTGTTCCCCACCCAGTTCTTTACTCGGGGCCTGGAGGGCGGGTCATTTATGAGCAGCAATGGAGCATGGACGCGGGAAGTCGCCGGCTTTGCCAGGTAGACACATGATTGAGCAGAGCCTGTGACCTCAGTGTGTGCGGGCTGGCCCCGGCGTGTTCTCTGAAGGGTGACGGGTCACTCTGGGTGTCCCTCTGCAAGTCTGGACGCACTGAGACGCGTGCTAACATCACAGCCGCACCACCTCTTTCTTGGTGCAAAGCTCTGAGCCATCGGTTCCGCAGATGTGTATCTTGTGTCTTTAAAGGTCAGAAGGGAGCCACGCGCGTGCTTGTGAAATCAAGTGGAAAAGTTGCTTTTCCAGATGCGGAGCCACAGGAATGTCAGGATAGCTGTGGTGGAGAGCGCCGCTGTGGTCACATGGGCAGGGATTTGCGGGAGCGAGGGGGCCTGGACGGAGGAAGGGTGCTCTCTGCATCTGCGGCTCGCTTTCTAATGTACAGTATAATTAGGGAGGTCGGCCTCTTCCCGCACAGGAGCTGGAATGTGCCTTTCTGTGTCTGAAAACAAAAGTCCGTGTTGCAAGGGTGGTCATTGGTCAACAAAAGATCTAAAAACCATAGCTGTTTACGTAAACCAGGCTTTGATTATCTGGAAATAGAGATGGAGTCACGCTTTCTTTATTGCAGAAAGCCTTGTTTTGTGCTTTCTCTGTGCCCAAACTACGTGAGATGCCATCGGAGCCTACAGCCTTGTCTCTGCTGTTGGAGGGCTCATGGCCTCATGTACGGTATTGCTGCTTTACAGAACTTACTGTCAGCAGCCTTCTGTGAGCTGGAGTGCAGTGCTGGGAAAGCTCAGATATGGAAACATATTCCTGCCTAACAGACAACCTCCGTTTTATTTGTTAACACGCTTATTTGGCTGCACTGAGCTTGGGGTGGGGGGGTCCTTCTGCGTTTCTCTCCTGGGATAGCTCATGTAACTGCAGTCTTCTGGCAGCTCCTCTGGGGCTGGAGGGTTGCAGGAGGCCTTGTATATGTGTCTGGCAGTTCTTGTTGAAGATGGTAGGGCCACGTGTGTCTCCGGCAGGCTAGCCCAGGCCTTTGCATAGTCATTCCAAGAAAGCGATCCCAGTGTACAAGTCACTTTGAAGGCTCTGCTTACATCCTGGTTACTAACGTCCCATGGACCAAAGCAAGTCATGTAGCTAAGCTCAAGCAACAGTTAGAACAATAGAGCCACATGTGGAGTGTCTTAATGTCCAGGCAAAGGAGGGAAATTTGCCAAGTTGGCCAGTAGGGACCTATGGACGGATTTGGGATGTGGGGGTAATTAAGATGTGCATGTAATTCCAAGTTGACCCTCCCATTCAATCTTTTTAATCAGTTCAGATGAGTTTTAGGTTTGAGACCCGTAAGGTCAATACTTTGAGTTTCTTCTTGTTGAGAGTGAGGCCAGTAGTGGAATGACAATCCACTGCTCTCTCCCTTGTTACTGACCTTGGTGCACACCAGGGGCACGTGTATTCATCCAGTCATTGTCATTGGGGAAATGCAGGTTTTTTGCCATCGACTGGATATCACTGTGAAGTACCAGACAGAGGTGCCTAGGAGCAGGCTCACACAGCCCAGTGTCACATTTCTTTCCAACTCTGTGTTCAGTGTCGGTAGCTTAAAAACCTTCCTTAGTGGGAGTAAATACTTCAAACCACGGCTTCCTACCCCCAACCCCTGAGTTCCATTTGTTAACCAGCACATCACTACGACACAGCTAATCCAAGTGTGATGTCGGGGAGCACAGCTAGCTCATGTATCTGGGAGGAGAATTCCATCTCTGAAAAATGGGTGTGTTTTTTGAGTCACCTTAAAACAAAGCACCTCACCCAAAGAATGGCTAGAATTCTCTACTGACAACATGACAATTTTGCCTGGCAATTTTTTATTCTTAGCTATTTACCCAAGAGAAATGAAACTTACGTCCACAGAAAGATGTACACAAATATTTTAGAGTAACCTTTTGTTAAAAAAAATAATAATGGCCAGAAATCATGGCAGAGAAGAGGGGTGAATGCGTTGGCTTTGTCCATATAATGGAACACCACTCAGCAATAAGAAGGAATGAGCCACTGATACACGTAACAACATACAAGGCTCTCAAAATATCATGTTACATGAAAAGAAGCCGGAACGAAAAAGTCTGTGGTCATAATCCCATGCAGATGACCTTCAAGAACAGCGAGGGAATTCTCTGGTGGTGTAATGGCTTAAGGCTCCGGTGCTATCAGCGCTGCGGCCTGGGTTCGATTCCCATCTAGAGAGCTACCCACATACAAAAAAAAAAGGCAGGAAAAAAAAAAAAAGAACAGGCGAGTCTGTCTCTGGTGATTGACTACCTCGGAGTGGGGGGAGAGGGTTGACTGGTAGTGAACCTGAGAGCATTTTCTACAGTGAGATAAATGTGCATGGGGTAAGGATGGTGGTTACCTAGGTGTGTGTGTGTGTTTGTGTGTGTGTGTGTGTGTGTGTGTGTGTGTGTGTATATATATATATATATATACACACATACATATATATATATATATTTTTTTTTTGACACTCAAATTGTAAACTTGAGATCTATATACATAAATATGATTTGATTTTAAAAAAAATCAGGGCCCGTGTCTTTGAATGTAGGAGATACTCAAAATGAACTCCACCTCCTGGTCTTTGTGGTGTAGAAACCAACCAATAGGAGTCAGGGGTCTGGGGTTTAAATTCTGTTTGCACTGTACACAATCTCTGGAATCTGGGGACAGTTACTTCGTCTCTCTGAATTCCAGCTTTCTTTTCTGAAATATAAGGGTAATAATTATTTATTTTTTCCGCTGATAATGCTCCACGACAGTCACTGTGTACGTGATGGCCATAGGAGAGTGGATGAGGCAGATCCTTCCCCTCCTCCACGGGTCCTCACTTCTAAAGCCATGACCCATGCCACGCTCCCTGTGACCTGCTCTCTGTGTCGCTCGTCCTCACTGTATTCCAGCCACGCCAGCCTTCTCACTACTCTTCCTATACTCCTAGAAAAAGTATAGTCTTTCCTACGCTCTTCAAACTTCAACTAGAAGGACAAGTTCAGAGAGAAGCTGAGTAAGTTGTCCAAGGTCATGCAGCTTAGAGGTAATGAAGCCAGGATCCCAAACCAGGACTGTCTGACTGCAAGTTCTCAATTCGGCCCCATCACATAAATGCTTAATGAATACTTGATTGCTCAGCGATACACCCTGGATTCTGCAGAAAGCACTGACTTTTCTACCATTTTTATCTATTCTCTGTCTTCCTGTGAGATCCACGAGCCCTTTTGCAGGAGAAAACAGTGTCCTCTAGGTTCTGTTTCTGCCAGAACCCCATCTAAACCCTATGGCTGTAGAAAAGTATAAACCTCATCAGGCCTGAGGTCAGCACGGACTAATTGGATGGGCCATTGTCCTTTCGTGGACAAATGGAATGATGCTCTCTGCGGGGGAGGTGGGAACCTCCGAAGGTCACTTGATCTACTGTTGCTCCTGCAGATTCATCTCCATTTGGCACTGGTGAAATGAGATCCAGTTCTTACCCCATTCTCTGAGATGCATCTTTTGCTGAACATTGCAGTTGATTTAAACGGAATGAAAGGGAACATCCTTGCCCTCCATACTTCATTTAGATCAGTTATTTAACGTGGGGGGCGGGCAGTTCGTTGGGCTTCAGAGAGTTTGAGACTCCTTTGAAATTATGTATAAAAAATCATGTCTGTATACCTACCTGTGTTTGCTTTTCTAGCGAGAGGCTACAGAGCCTTTATCGAGTTCTCTGAAGGGTGTGACACTCCCTCCTTAACAAGGTGAGCACTACCGGCAATAAAAACTTCCCCAGATGCCTGTCAGGTGTTCAGCACAGAATAGACACGCTGTGAGAACGTTGTTCCTTTCAGTTCCCAAAACAACCGCATGAGTTAGTATGTTGCCATGGTAATTTCACAGATGCAAAAACTCAGATCGAAGATTTAATTCCTTTTTAATATCACACATAGATTTGGGGCCTGGGAATCATATTTTAAACTCAAGTCTGTTATACTCTTCAGAATGATTTCTATTTTTATACGGACATATATTTTATCGAAGCAGCATATAGACACATGGTTTTAAAAATCACCACTTAAAAAAAGGTTTTCTTCTGCTTCCTGCATCTTCTCTTTCCCTTTTTTCCCCTCCTGTTTATTTCTGTCCTTTCTTCCGTTTCATGATGGGAATTTGGCTTAAATCTGTGGGCCCTTCGTCACGCTGTCATATTAAACGTGTGCTGTGAAGGATGAATTAAAAGCTCCGCGTGCACGAGGAAGGCTTTTTGCCTGGTGGGTTGCTCCACTGGGGCAGGGGTAGGCGGCGGGCGATTTCACTGCAGTGACCGACATGGTGGGTTCTTTAAGTTTCTCCAGGCAAGAGCTTTCCGATCCCCTTCTCAGGGTACATGGGAGCTGCTGTTGTGAGGAGGCAGTTAAGAGTTCTGGGCAGGTGAAAAGAAGGTGAGGCAGGGGACCCGAGCTTGGACATGCTCTGTAAACAGAACCCCGACTTCCGATTCTCTGCTTCACTTACCTTCATTAGCCACACACCCAACTTCCGAGCCTGTCTGGGGTGCTGTAGGATAAACGGGCCCCCGTCCCCTTTAATACCTTTCCTGCAGGCTGCTGGGTGCGCGGTAGCTCCACTTTTAATAAAGATGTTATTACTTCCCCATTCACTTTCCATCTTCCAAGAGTTCATGGAAATATCTTGGCCATTTCACTTCTATTTCCTTTGACCCCCCAAAGTTGCACCTTTTCTATTCCTTTCCTTTCTCTTCAGATGAAAGTTTTAAAAATGCATGGGGTCCTGCCATAATTCTGAAATGGAAGTTTCTAGGTTTTCTCCTTCTGCTGTCATTATGCAGCCTCTCAATGTCTATAACCTTCCATCCAAACTCTGAGACATACAAGAAAACCCTTCAAGGGCTTCTGCCCTCAAGGATCTCATAATCTAGCCTTGACGAAACCATGCCCATAGATTCTCTACCTCTAACAACGCACAAACATACATCCAGGATCGAGGTTGCAGATTAAGGGCTGGAAGGGGAAACCCCTCCTACCCAGAGCGATCCAGAAAGGTACACTCAACGAGGTGGAGGAAAGTGTATCTAAGACCAGAGGAACAAGATGAGCAAAATCCTGAAGGCAGAGAAGTGCAGGGGCAGAGTAAAAACAGTGGACCTTCCACTGGGCTTGAGGAAAAGAATGGATGGAGGGAAATATGAATACACAGATGCTGTTTGGTGCCAGGAGGAGGCAAGCCTTAAATGTGTGGTCAGAAGTTTGAGTTATTATTTTATCATAAGACGATGGTTTGCCACTGACATCCTACAATCAGCTGGTATGAAGATCGTCCGTAAGAGCTGAGGTGGGCTTCCTAGAATGGAGAGACTGGAGAGCAGAGAGCATCTGTGAACGGGAGGACATGAAACTGTGGGATGTGGAGGAAGGAGATGGTTTTGCGGAAGTAGGGGGTAGGGAAAGGGAAAGATTCTGGGAGGAGCCCGGAAGTATAAAAGCAGCAACCACCCAGAGCCAAAGAGGAGAATCCGGCTGGGCTGGTCTGCCTGGTGGGAGGTGTTTGGGTCAGGAGATAAGAGGCTGGAAAATCACCGAAGGTCCCTGAGTAACCAAGTCAAGTCACATGGACCTGGCGACAGCCCAGAAGCTGATAACCCCGGGCTTTTCCATGAATCTTTGTGATTCCTGCTCTGATTTCCTTCCCTTCTACTTATCAAAGCGCAAACATATGTACACAATTTTGGAATAAGAAAAATGAGATAATGTTGTTGATTTTGCAGTTCTGGGCAAAATGGGAGTGTGGAACTATCTGCAGACAAGAGGATTTTCATGATCTATTCATGTTCCAGAGTACGTTTTCCCCCCCATTTTCAAAAATGAGGACTTCAAACACTAATCTCCTTAGCAAATCTTATGAATGAAATCAAAAGCCTTGCATGCCTATTGCCAAGCATGTTAGAATTGTAACTTCTCTTAAACTGTCATCCTCATTCTCATCCTGTTCTTTTTTCCCCTTCACAAACAGAGTAGGAAAATTCTGAATATGGTTGAAAGCAAAAAACAAAAAAAAAACAAAAAACAAACAAACCACAAATAAAAATTGTATAAAGAAGGTGCCAAAAAATGTGTGCAAATGTTAAGAAAGGAAAAACTGTATTAAAATTGTAATACACAAGGTCTACTGATAATAAAACATGAATATAAGTCACATTTGACTATAAGAGGTGCTCAAAGGGGTGACCATCAGTGTCCACACACTTCTCATTATGGTGAAGTACTGTTTAAGCAATGCTGACCAAAGTGCCCACTTGCATGACTGCATGTGCCATTTCAGTGTCTTCCCAGAGTACCGCCAGTGGAGCCGGTTTTCTGTGGTACACCACACCCTTGAAGGTCCCCCATAGATAGAAGTCAAGGGATGCTAATTTGGGAGAACATGGGGGAAACTCAAACAACGTTCTCAAATTTCAAATACCACTTCCAAATGGTCTTGTGCTCCTTGGACAGACAACCATGCTTCTGCCATTGTCTTTGACTGTCCTGCCTGTTGCATGGTGACGCTAGCATTCATTTGATTAACATCACCTTTTGTGCAAATTCAACTTTGAAAAGGAATGCATAGATAACAGCGCTTTAAGTGTGCATACTTTTTTTGGCACCTGGTATATATCAACCTGCATCTGGCCTCTCCACATCGCCTCTCAGCTGTCCGTCCACTGTCTTCAGAATGCTGACCAGGGGGATGGGTGGTGCCCTCAAGGAGATTCCCTAAGGGCCAACTCTTGATCTGGCTTTACACGTCCTGGGGGTGGAGGGTGCACTGGTTTTATTTTATGAGCCTTCCTGTAAGAAGGACAGGATGTAAAGATGAATAACAAATGGGAATTCTCTCAATGTCTTTTCTGTGGAAAACTGGTTTGTGCTTTCTTCAGACTTGAGGTTCCTCCGAGGAATGTTCCTGTCTCTAGGTTGCGTCTTGGAATCCTGATTATGACCGAACCCCTATACCAATCAAGCTTAATTCAGTATTTAATCAATCCCGCATTACCCGCCAAATTGTTGCAGTTCAAATGTCAGTCTTGAAGCCTCCCTAAGCTCTATTTGCATTTAACATACATTTTCTGTTCTTTGCTCTTTCTTTTCCTTTTTCTCCCCCCTTTATCCTGGTTCTTCCCAAAATGTTTAAGCTTGTTGAAAAAGGCAGATTTTTCTCAAGCATTTGCAGTCAAAAGAATAAGCTAATAAACCATAAATACGCTTAGAAAGAGGATTTTCCCCTTTCGTGGCGTACATTAGAGCTCAGGGGTAGCAGTTGTTGGAAATGCCTGTGGAAGAACTCTACAAATCCGTCTGCGGAGAAGCCTTGCTCACCAGAGTGAGGCAAGGGGAATTTCAGTGCACCAGAGGGACAGAGGCTTTTGCATAACAATCCCATCCATCAGCATGCTGGTGAATATTCATAGGCTGGAGGTACAAACTTCAGTGTTTACAAATCTGTGGGAGTGGGAAATGTAGGTCAGCATCGGGTAAATGTAATACTGCATTGCTTTAAATGGCCAGGATCACCAAAACCTTTTGCTTTTGTTTACACTGAAAGAAAGACTTGAAGGTCGTGGACACTGGACCATTGGTAATAGAAGTGCTCTGATGACTTTCATTTTGGGTCAAGTGTGTGATTTAAAGTCAGTCGACCCAATTATAATCTGAATATTGTTTTTGTATTAATATTATAGCTAGGTTGTTTGCTCTATCTATGTATCTATCTACCATCTACCTAACTTCTATCCACATAATTCTCCATCTAGTCTGTAATCCATAAATAGATTAAGTAGAATGTCAGAGCTAATCTAATTTACTGATGTTAATGGTTTATACATACATAATAATTATACATGATAGTATATAATGAATGTATGTGTGTGTGTATCATGCACACAAACACACAAATATATAAAATTAGTTTTATGGGTGATTAATAAACTAATTTTGGAATGCTTTAATTATATTAAGGCTTTCTAGAGAAAAATGAAAAGAAAATTACTGTCTGTTAACCTCCATGGAAAAGAACTTGGCCATATATCACATGTCATATATCATTTGATTCTCATAACAACTCCATAATGCAGCTGTGAGCAAACCCAGTGACAGAGAGTGAAGACCATTGCCCAGAATGGCTGAGCGGGGCTCACAGTGCTTTTCTGTTTCACAGGAGGGGCCTGTCAGTTACATCTCACAAGGCTCCTCCTACCAGTTTGCTTGGCTACTGGGAGCCTTGTAACCCTGCGCTCAATTCCAAACAACAACAACAATAACAAACGAATACCCCCCCCCCTAAAAAACAGAGTAGTGATCAATTCATTCATGCCGCAGATATTTATTGAATACCTACTATGTGCTCAATGTTCTAGGTACTGAGAAAATACTAGAGAAGAAACAGATGAGTTCACTACCTTTAGAAGTTACATTCTAGAAGACAGCAATAGATCAAGCAATGATATCTGCCATGGGTGTCACAGGGGAGAGTGACCATTCTGCCTACATGTGGTAAATTGTGGTCCGTCCATCTCACTATACGAATAGCATTAGAGTGAAATTGTGTCGCCCTCATCTCCTTTAGGAAGGGACACTCTTCTTTACCCTCGAGGTCTCACATGGGTCTTGGTTTGGATATCTTGTGGCCATCCCCAAACCCCGATGCATTACAGACTGGATGGGGTACATGGAAGTTCAAGGTGCCATGCCTGCCTCCGGTATTCAGAGATTGAGGACAGGTCAGGGTCTTTCAGTGTTCCCCACACTTTGGATCACAATACGGAAAACCCTAACTTCTGTTGCATAATGCCATTATCACTATTATTTGTTCTTTATGGTTTATCTCTTTGCTCCTTGAATGGCTTATGGATCTTTGAATCTGAGAGCCACATCTAGGATTCATATCTCAGTAAAAAAATAATTGGAGCTGCTTACTACAAATCCTTAGCAAATCTTATACCATGAAGCAGTTCTTCCACCCGGAGGGCCTGTCCCACATCATCCACCTGGTGAACTGCTCACCCTTCAAGGACACTCCTGACAGCCACCACCTCCAGGAAGCCTGCCTTCTCTGAACGTCCTAGACAGGCATAGACCCTCAGTTCCCACTGCATTTCAAATACTTCTCTATTGTGCTACATGCACTTACCACATGCAGGTACCAGTCAGGTGCCATTGGCGCGCATGGCTGTAGTGCAGTGCTCCCTGTCTTTCTGCCTCTCGCGTGTGGTCTGGAGGAGACTGAAATGCCCACTGTCCCTTTCTCATCAGCAGCAACCAGGCTCCTACTGGAACGTGGTTGGCACTCAGCCGCCATCTGCTGAGTTAAGGAAATCTCCCTGTAGCCTTGAAAGCATGGGTGAATACCCACACTGTGAGTTAAGTGCTTCAGAAACTGGATGGGTTTAAGATGCCAAAACTTTGGCCCACGAGGGCATGTGAGAGTGAAATAGGAGCTGATGTTTAAAAACACGAACTTTGGGTTTAGACAAAGTTGAGATCCCACAGGTTTAGGTTCAAATTTTACTTTGCCTCTTGGGCCGATGCACTTAATATTTCTCAAATTAAAAAAAAAGAACAATACCAATAACCAACCATGTAAGGTTGTTATGTGGGTTAAAGAAGACAGTGTTATATGGACTGATTAAGACAGTTCTCATCACCTAGGCTCATCTCAGCCGCCCCTGGCGTAGCTTGGCCATGGCTTGTGGGTGGCACGTGGCGAAGTCAACTCCAGTCGACTCCATCCGAAAGCTGGTGGTGATTGACTCGTACCATTCTGCTTTGTGAGAGAGCACACGTGCCCTCCGGCACACCCGTGTAGCTCTCCCCCAGTAGCTGTCATTAATCTTTCATTTGTGTCTAAAAACCAGAAGACATTGTTAGTCAGTCCTCCTTCACGTGGATGTCCTCAAGTGGTGCACCAGAGTGCTCTACTTTTCACATGCTGAGCAGTGGGGTCTTCCCTAAGTGTGTCGCCCCTCACACCCCCCGTGGGACTTGAGCACGGCCTCACAGTGCCGCCCACGGCAACGGGTGTTGTGATACGACATTTAAAAATAGAGGTAAATAGTTAACACTTCTTTGAAAAGGAATCAAATTCTCACTCACAGCCTTTATCCACCAGCTGGTTCTCGTAAGCGCCTTCCCGATCTGTGTGCAAACATCGCTTTTCAGTGATCAGCTGGCTTAATTGGGGAAGATTGTACCCTGGAAGCGCCATTCTGTTTGCGCCTCATCTCGGCTGGAGGAAGGGAGCAAACATGGGGAGCCGACAGGAAGTTAGAGGTGGGAGCCTCTCCCAGCAGCTGCAGCACCTTCTCGTCGGCAGAGCTGCTTACTTATTTATTCGTTTGTTGTTGTTGTTGTTCCAAGGTACGGCTTTGCAGAACCTCAGCCGGAGGGGTCATTATGAGACCCAGAGCTGTGGGTGCTGGGCTCGCAGCTCGGCTGGGCCGGGCGTCTGTGTTTTCTTTCTATCTGGATGTCTTAGTACTGGATGCCTTTGGTCTCGGATGTACTTAAAACACTCCGTGTAGCCTCATATTAAATCAGGTTCACGGGAAACTGAATTTGGGACTTGTCTGGGGATGGGATTGGGGACTACACCCAAAGGGGCAAGGCCAGTGTTGTCAAATGAGTAGGAGGATGCTGAACAAGAACACCGACACAAGAAGGAGCTTGATGAAGTAGCTAGAAAGTTCTCAAAGGAGGAGACCGACAGCCTAAGGTCACTCGTGCTCCTTGGGCAGGTCGCTCAGCCTCCCTTGACCTCACTCTCTGATCTGTAAACATGAGGGTTTGGGAACAGTCAGTCCCCAAGAGTGTTGCGTGCCTGTTATGCATCAGCCTCTGTGATGAAATCTCGCTCAAGGAGCTCAGCCGCCCCGGAAGGCAGACAAGCCGTGCTTGGGACCCTGATGGAGAGAGAGTGACGGCTGTGAGGGCTTAGCAGGACCGCGTAATACTCACCTCCAAGAAGTCTGGAGCTGGGCTGTCTGGGGTCACAGCCATCACTGATGTGACCACCTGGGCAAACATCTACTGACTGGGCTGTTGTGAAATACATAAAATATAGCCTGGTGTATAGTGTGTGCTCAATAAATACTCGTTGTTCACATGGGAGCATAGAACAGAAGGAACTAAGATTACGTAGATGGCGTGGGAAGACGAGATCTCTGAGAAGAAGTAAGAAACCGTGACCTGATAAAGCAAAAACCACGGTGGAAGATCTTAAGATCTGCTTCCTTTCCTCTGTAAAACGTGTTGGTTGGTGCCCGAAGCTCATGACCAGCCATCAGTGTTCTGCTTTAACCCATGTTCTATTAACCTGCCAACTACCAACTGCCAACTACCAAGCTGTCTTAGAGCAGATCGAAGATCACCTCCTGGCGGAGCGATCGCCGGCGTTCATGAGACGGAGAGCCCTGGGACTGACGCGGCTCCGCGGACACCAACAGGTGTGCAGAGAGGATCTCGTTTCACCTTTTCTTTCTTTTCTTCTTCTTCTTCTTCTTCTTTTTTTTTTTTTGCTATCCAACAAATCCCTTTTTATCCCCATTTTTTCAAATGAGCCCCAAAGTGGTAAGTAAGAGACCTGAGATTTGAGCCTAAATCACTTCGGGGCCAAAGCCGCCTCATCTAAAAGTTATTTAGCGGTTTCTCGGCTGAACAAAGAGTGAGCAGAACATTCCAGGGAGAAAGAAGGGCGTGTCCAAAGAACAGAGATGCTGGGGTCCCTTTCTTCCAGCTCTAACTCTCCATTGTTTAATAACAGACGCCGTGAATTCCACTCTAGAATGGGAGGCCCGGAGAGCTTGGACGATTGGCCCAGTGACATTCCTTATTGTCGTCTCGTTCTTTTTTCTGTCTTTCTTCTTTTCACATCGGGATGGTTTTCATTCTCGGGTGCTGAGGATAAAATTTTTTCCAATATCCCCTGTGAGGGGCCAGTGGTGGTTTTAAGGACTGTGGTCCATGTTCAGCCTTTTTGGAAATTCAGAAGCGAAAACAGTACTCTCAGTGCTGACCACTGCTCTGGACCCCCAGGGTGGCCACTCGGATGCTTTGTCCAGTGAGGCCTCCCTCACGGCTCCCAGCCCCCACTGCCCTCAGGGTGAGGGGTGGGTGGCGACAGGAGAAGAGGGGAGGAGGTGCCAGAGAGGTGACATCATCTGGAGAAAATCGACTCCAGCTTTTACACACCAACAAAAACAGCATTTTGTCCTTTGGCCGCGGGAAGCGCCTTCGGCGATTAGTCAACTCATTTCTAAAGGATCCAGTAATGATTCAGAAGTAAACAAAACAAAACAAAACTATAAACATTTTGAATGTGGCAAGACGCTGTTACTAGAAATTTGGCATTTAGAGAAGTCAGGCTCAAGGGAAAGAAATATTCCTACACAATCGACCGTCAACACCAAGTGGATCTTTGTCTTCAAGCGACGTCAAAAAGACTTACAAACTGCCGCACTCTTTGGAGTACGTACTGTGCAGAACAATTATTCTGTGTTTTCCCTCAATTCCCTCTCGTCTTCCCTCTCAGAATGTGAAACAAATGGGGATTTGGGTGAGAAGCACGAAGAACGAGCTTTTTAAATGTAGTTTTTGAATCCTCGACGTAGCTGAGCCAGGGGGCCGGTGTGGGAGACGGGCGCCTTCCCTCCGCGCCCCCCTTTGCTTCAGGAGCGCGCCCCGGGCTGTGTCCGCTGCAGACTCTGTGCTCCAGCTACGTCACTGCCAGGAAAAGCCCGCCGGCCAGTTTGCACGGGGCTGACTCCTTCCTGTCATTCAGCTCTCAGCTTAAATGTCACTTCCTTTGAGGCCCCGTGACCTGCACATCTGAAGTCATCGCTGGTTATCACAAGCTGCTATTTTTTTTTTCTTTTCATAACACTTATCACAATCTGCAATGATCTGGTTCCTTTATTTGTTTTCTTGTTCCTTGTCCCCCCTCCTCTCACCACCCCCATCTCCTCTGCTAAGCTGTATCCTCCCGGGGACCTTATCCCTTTTCTGGTCACCACTGCTGAGAGCGGTGCCTGGCACAAGTGGGCACCCAATATATATTTCTGAATAAATGAATGAAAACGTGCTTTTAAAATGGCCAAGGGCCCGATAGGTGTATGGTTATGTGAAAGTGAAATCAAGATATTTTTTAAAAATTTAAGGTGATATTTGTCATATTATTTCTAAATGTTTTTGAGCAAACAGCATACTTTTTCCCCAAAGTGCATTTACTTCTCATGTGCTGTTTACTTAAGTGCTAATTTCTAGAAGTTTAGGAAGTCAATATTTTCCAAAATAAAGTACCTTTGCATTTAGAGTAAAGCGTGTGTCTTGCTTGTTGGCTGGATGTACGAGGAAGTGTCTGCACTGTTTTGAATTTGAGAAAAGAAAGATTTCCAGGTCCCACCTTCTGGCCCACGGAATCCTGTGGATCAGAGCAAGAAGGTCACCCATGACTCACATTGACTCTTAATAATTCAGAATGTGTGTCTGTCAACATTTGTACAGCTGCCAAATCATGGAATTTCAGTATAAAAGCAAAGGTGGCATTCATTCCCCTTCATTCCGTCCCCAAGTCCAATGCTTGTATCCCGCCATCACTTCTTTTATTTTGCAGATTTTATCCTCTGGATTGATTGAGCATCGATATGGTGTTGCTCGTGCTTGTGTTGTAAAAATAGTCTATTCAGGTTTAATTTCTAGACACCATTACATTTCATAAAAATGGAATAGTGCATGTTACACCCCACATTGGAAGGATGATCCTAATGCTTTTGAGGCAGTAAAATTTCACTTAAAAAAATACTGTTTGGAATGAACTCAGAACTCATGAGTTGACGCTCGGGGATTTGGGCTGGGCAGAGGTTTTTGTCCTGAGGGTAGGAGGACTGAGTGCAGGAAAGGTTTTTTTATTTTGGACCAAATTTGACCTAAAGTAGAGAATATTTCTTTTTTTTGTTTGTTTTGAATTTGAATAATAATATATGAGCTGATAAATATGCCGAAAATATTGTAGCAAATGGTAATTTTATTCAGGGCCTTGTTCAAAGCAAGTTAGATATAGCCTCTGGTTAACACAAAATTATGGTTGAAATCATGACCGTATCAGCTTGGCCCTGGCTGAAATTGAACCCATTTCATCCAGAATCACCCAGCTAAGCCACTGACCCCCAGAATTGTGAGATTTAATAAAATGGTGGTTGTTTGCAGCCACTAAGTTTTGGGATAGCTTTTTTTTTTTTTTTAATGCAACAATGGATAACCAGAGCACTTGAGTTGCTACAGTAGCTCAAGTAAGTAAGGTACCATTTTTGGAGCAAGACTGCCTTAACTGAATCCATGGCCGAGTTAATGAATTTCTTGGTGCCTCAGTTTCCTAACTGTAAAATGAGAACTGTAATACTACCCTCCTCATATGCTTACGTTGAGGATTAAAACAAGTTAATTCCAGTGTACATAAAGTACATAAAGTTCTTAGAACAGGCCCTAGCCCACAGAAAGTGCGATGCAAATAACATGTTATTATTCTAGATCGAGAAAATACATTCTGAATGTTGATTTACATTACAAGTCGGAGGATCAGGTTTTACTGTGTTTGAATTGTAAACAGGCCTTGGTTCTGGGGTCTTCAAGTCTCTTGAAATCTGACTTGCAAAATATTTCAAATTGCCCTTAGAAATGAATATCCCCACAGGACCTTAAGATTTTTTTTAAATTGTAAACAAGGGGCAGAGAGATGCGACATTTGCTGGAATGGCATTTAGTAACAGGTGCACTGTTTTTAACGTTGTTATTAGTGATGTGGAGAAGAGGTTCAGTAGCACATTAATCATATTGGTGATATCAGATCATGTAGAGCACAGCAGAAAACAGGGATTACATCTTTGTATCAGGAGAGAGTAGGACGGCAAGCCGCAAGAAAATGAAACCATCAGATTAAATGCAGTCAAGTTCAAGATTTCTCAGTTGGATCTGTCAATATACCAATTCTTTCCAAATGATTTGAAGTATTTCAGTTCAACAAGTGTTTACTGCCATTGTGTAACATGCCAGGAACTGTGCTCCAAAAATGGGAACTCTTAGGCAGGGAGGTAGTGCCTCTCCCTATCAGGAGCTCACAGTCCTATTAGCAAGGTGGATGGAAGCCAGTAAGTGTGACACAGGGTGATGGTGTGAGAATCAGTGGGTGCAAATGCTGTTCGGATGAAGGGGTGAATACTACCTCTTGGGGTGATGTGTCCAACAATGGCCATGCAAAGAAAAGATGTAAAAACTAGAGCTCCACGAGGGCTGTTGGGACAGTATCCAGCCATGTCATATGAAAAATAGAGGCATTTATGGCTGGGGTTTTAATTTTTGGGGGAGTGGGGTGGGGACAGCCCTCGTAAATAAGGAATTGGGACTATGTATATAAAGAGAAAGACAACAGAAGCCCGCAGAACTTTACATATTAAAGGTCACAGTTGGCTGTGTCCTTCTGTCTGTGAAGGACAAAGAAAACGGGATGAGTTACAAGCTGTCATCGGAGACAATGAGAATGAAAAGTCAAGATGTAATGGAAGAAAAGTGATCCACAAGAAAAACATTGTTGAGTAAAAGGAAACAAACTTCACTGATATCCACATGTTGGGCCTCTGTCTGTCTTTGGAAGTAATAGGATTTTAAGCCAAATACATTAAAACTCTCTGTGGGTTGGTCCCTTCATTCAGTGAAACTGATGCAATGGACATGACGTGAGGTCACTGCTCTTCCACAGTTTACAGACCAGCGGGGGGTCCTTAACCGATGATGGTACCAGTGTAGAATCTTCACGTTGTCACCTTACAAGGAAAAAGCAAAACGAGCTACGGGAGGGAAAAACTGGGATCTGGCATTGAGGGGCTGTTTTAAGGGGTTCTCTAGAAAGGTGATGCTTGACTTAAGGCTTGAGGAATGAGTGTCAGAGGTGGGAAGAGAAGGAGTCCCCAGGAGGGCAGTTTAGACTAAAATGAAGGTTTGCACAAGGTTCTGTGGTCGCAGGGCCCTACTAAACAGGCTGGAGGAAAATAGAGCATTTGCTGGAAGGGGCACCAGATTTCAAGAAATATCATGTAACTGTAGACAAATGCTTTGGATTTATTTTATTTAATCCCAATAAAAATTCAGGGGTACTTAAGAACCCAGTGGGATATTAAGAGTCAACAAAAGGAGGCTCTTCTATGCTTCCTCACCCCAAAGGATGCCCCTTGTGTCGTCAGGGATGGTTTCATGGGATTTTGGAATCTGAAGTCATTGGTCTAGTTAGGGTACTGAGCGATACAGCATGATTCCAGCTTTCAGTCAGAAAACCTGGTTCTAAACCCAGCAGGATTTTACACTGTCATCCCAGTGATAACTCTTGACAAATGCAATAATAAAAAGAAAAAACTCAATGTTTTGGTTTGGACTCGCAATTAAAAATGTTTATTAAAGTTCACGTTCTCCTACTCTGTGATAATTTCCAGGCTCTTGTGAGCAAATGCTAAATAGTACACTTGAATGATCCGCGTATATAGAACCGTACTTCCCCAAATGCTGTTCTTCTTCATAAATCAGCCCCTGCTTCTTAGAAGGAAAATAAATTTGTTTTTGAATGGAGCACCAGCGTTTTTTGCCTTCCGTTATTAAACTCTGCATGTTTGAATGGGTTGCAAATCCTGCTTATTTTTTTCCAAGATGCAGATGAAGTCCTACCTTCTGGAGGAAGCTTTCGTTCTCTCTCTGGTTAGCTCTGATCTGCCAGTTTTCTGATGCCCATCACTGGGCACTCCT
>PVJL010012021.1:0-31623 GCA_004026885.1 Lyroderma lyra | reverse complement strand
TCAAGGCAATTCTTCCAAGAACTCAGATAGTCTTCTTTCTCTAGAGTCTCCCAAGGAACTGGCCATATCAGGCACATTCCTCAGATGCAGAAGTAAAACAAGTTTTACTTCCCTAAAGCCAGCCTGCATGGCTCCCAACATGTTCTATTCTGGTGAATTTGGGGGTTTGCTTGGGCTCTTTATGATGGTCAGGTTGGAGGTCTGCCAGGAGACTATATGTTGGTCATTTGAAGGTACTTTCAGAGTTTTCAGTGCTGGTTAGTATGAGGAGGGGTTGGAGATATTTTGCCTAGTCAGATTTTGGGTCTGCTTGGGCTATCTGTTCTAGTCTATTGGAAGAATTCCTGGTGTCTCTCTGTTTGTCAGGTTAATGGACTACTTGGTACTGTGCTTGTCAGGCTGGAGGTCACTTTTCTGTCCATGTTCCAGGACTGCTGGTCAGGTTACAGGGAAGCTAGGTATCTCTGTTAGCAGTCAGGAGGGGATCAGCCATGGGTCACTCTGCTAGTCACTTTGGAGGTCATCTCATGGTTTTTGTGGTGGTCAGATTAGGTATTTGCCGGTATACTTAGTGCTTGTCAGGTTAAGGTTCTCCTGGGAATTTCTATTGTCAATGAGGTTTGTGAGCTGCCTTTTTTCTCTGTCTTGGTCATGTTAGGCGTCTTCTTTGGGTTCTGTTTAGTTCACAGGAACATTTACCTGGGGACTCTGCTATGGTCATGTTGAAGGTTTGTTGATGATCTGTGTTCTCTTGAGGTTGGGGATCTATGAGATGTTCTTTGCTGGTCCAATACGCGGTCTTCTGGGATTTCTGTGCAGGTATTCTCTTCTGCCTGGGATCCTTCTTCTGGTCAGATTGGGGATCTGCCCATAATCTGGGTGCTGGAGATCAGCCTGGAGTCTTGGTTCTTTGTTATATTTTATGTCTGCCTGGGGTCTGTTTACGGCTCTGGGAGAATTTCTGCTTAGTGTCTGTGTGGTGGCCTGATTTTGGTTCTGCTGGTATAAATGTGTTGGTAGGCTTGTGTTTCTTTCTGGAGTCTCTATGACATGTCAGTGTGGGTCTCTCAAGGGTCTCTGTGCTTGTCAGGTTGGGGATATGCATGGGGTCTCTATGTTGGTATACTTGGAAGCCTGCTGATGACTCTGTGGTGGTCACACTTAGAGTCTGCCTCAGGTACCTCTGATGGTCATGTTGAAGATATGGCTTGGGATGCTGGGCTGGTCAGTTTGGAGTGAGTTTTGATTTCTCTGCTGGTTAGGTTGTGAGAGAGATGTGGTACTCTGCCTCTAAGATTGACGGTCTGTTGGGGGTCTTCTTGCTGGTCATGTTTGAGGTCTGGTGGCATATCTGTGCTTGTCATGTTGAGTGTCTGCTTGGGGTCTCTCTCCTGGTCAGATTGGAGATTGGTGGATGGTCTCTGTGCTATTCAGTTTTCTATCTGCTGGGGGCCTCTGTGTTCCTGAGTTTTCGGGTCTCCTCTGTGTCTCTGCTATTCAGCTATGGAGCTTTCCTTGGGTTTCTCTGCTGGTCAGGTTGAAGGTTGGCTTGGGGTCTCTCTGCTAGTCATATTGCTTTTCTGCCTGGGATACTGTGCTGGTCAGATAGCGGGTCTGCTGGAGTTTTCTTTTCCCAGTCATATTCAAATCTGCCCAGGCTTAATTCTGGTCAGATTTAAGGTCTGCTATTGTCTTTCTGCTGGCCTTGTGTGTGACTGGGATCTCTGTTTATGTCATTTTGAACGATTAAAATGGGGATTCTCTTCTGGTCAGGTTTAGTTTTGTTGCAGCTGAGTGTGATGGTCAGGTTTAGCATCTCCTTGGGCTCGCTGTGATGGTTGGTTGCGGGTCTGCCTGGAGGCTTTATTTTGGTCATTTTGGGATTTTATCTGGGTTCCCTGTGCTAGTTAGGAAAGAGATATGCTGTTTGTTGATCTTTGTGCCTGCTCAGGTTTCGTGTCTGCTTGGGATATCAGTGCTGGTCTGTTTGAAAATTAGCGGGGGTCTCTCTGATGTTTAGGTTAATGGACTGCTGGGTAGTGCTTATCAGGTTGGGTGTCTGTTGTGGTTATTTGCTGGTCAGGTTCCAAGTCTTCAGCGGTTTCTGTCCTTGTCATATTGAGATTCTGCCTGAGTTTTCTGTGTTGGTGAAGTTTGAAGTCACAGAGGTGTCATTTTTACTCATGTCAGATCAGTAGGATGTCTCTGTGCTGGACAAGTTTCAGTTCTTCTCAGGGTTTTCATGCTGGTCAGGTTGAAGTCTTCTAAGTGTTGCCGTGCTGATTAGTCTTGAGTTCAGCTGAGTTTCTGTATTGTGGTCAAGTTTTGGTCCGCTTGGTTTCCCTTTGGTTGTGACATTTGAATTTAGCCTGGGATTTTTGTCATGCTCCTCTTATGGGACTGCCAGGGATTTCTGTGCTAGTCCTATCAGGGATCTTCTGGGTTTCTATGTGTTCATTAATTACAAGGGTTTGTCTGGGCTTTCTGTACTGGTCAGGTTGGAGGTCTGGTTTTATCTGCCTGCTGCTCAGTTTGGGAGTCTTCTCAGTACACTTCTGTTGAGTTTGGGGTTTTCCTGCTTACTTTCTTCTGGTTAGATTAGCGGTCTACTGGAGGTCTCTGTGCTTGTCAGGTTTGAGGTCAGCTGGGGTGTCTCTGCTGAGTAGGTTGGGGGTCTTTCAGTAGTCACTGTGGGAGTCATGTTAGGGACAATGATAGGATTGATGTGCCCAGTGGTGTTAAGTTTATTTTAGGGTTCTCTGTGCTACTCAGTTTGGAGGTCTGCCTGTGGTCTGTGCTGCACAGGTGGAAGGTCTAGTGTGATATTCTGTGCTGGTCTGGATAGAGGTCTGGTTGGTTCTCTGCTGGGATTGTTCAGGAGATGATGGAGTACTGTGTTGTTAAGGTTGGGGTCAGCAGGTGTCTGCATTGTATGTTCTAGGTCTGAGGGATCTCTGAGATCATCATGTTCAGTGTCTTCCTTGATCTCTGTGCTGGTCAGGGTACAGGGAAGCTAGGAGTCTCTTTTCCCCGTCAGGTGGAAATCATCCAAGGGTCTCTGCATTGGTTATATTGGAGGTCTTCTCAGGGTCTCTGTGTTTGTCATATAGAATGTCTGCCTAAGAAATTAGTGATGGTCATGTTAGGTGTCTTCTGGGGAATCTCTGTGCTCAGTGAGGTTTGAAGTTTGCTTTTGGTCCCTGTTCTGGTCATGTATGAAGACTTCTTAGGTATCTTTCAAGAGTTGGGTATGGTAGGGGTTTATGGGTATGGTAGGGGTTTATTTCTGGGGTCTTCTGGGGGTCTGTGTCTCCAGTATTGAAGGATTGGTTTGATCTTTCTGTAGCTCCATTTGGGGGACTTCTGGGTGTTCTTCTCGTGAGTTTGAGATTCTGCTGTTGATTTCTTGCTGGTCAGTTAGAGGTCTACTGGGTTCTCTGTACTTGTGAGGTTTGTGGTTTGCATGAGGTCTCTGTGTTGGTTTATTTGGAAGTCCGTTAGTGTCTTTGTAATGGACAGACTTAGTGTATGCCCTGGATCCCTAAGCTAGACATACTGATGGTATGCTTGAGGATTCTGTGCTGGGAAGGTTGTGGTATGTTTTGATTTGTCTGCTGATCAGGTTAGAAGACTGATGCAGTGCTGTGCCTATCAGGTTGGTGGTCTGCTGGAGTCTCTTTGGTTGTCAATTTCCATGTCGTCTGAGGTGTCTATGCTTGCCATGCAGTGTCAGTCTATGTCTCTGTAATGGTTATGTGAAAGAGTCGCTGGGATCTCTGTGCTCGTCAGGTTTTGGATCTGGGTTTCTCTATCCTGGTAAGTTTGAGGATCTCCTAGGAGTCTCTATGATATTCAGCTTAGGGGTCTTCTGGAGGTCTCTATGTTGGTGAAGTGGGAGATGTGCAAAATGTCTCTGTGCTTGTCAGATTGGTTGCTTTCCTGGGGACTGTGTCCTGATCAGGTTGAAGTTCTGGTCAATTTTTGTGCTGCTCCGGTTGGGACACTTCTGCGTACATTTCTGGTAAGGTAGGGATTCTCCTTGTAAATTCTTGCTGATAAGACTAGAGGTATTTTGAAGGCCACTGGTCTGGTGAGATTAGGGGTGCTGCCTGGAAATTTGTGCTGGTCAGTTATGGTCTGCTTGGAGGGTCTGTTCCATGTCACACTTCAAATGTGCCTGGGGTTTGTACTCATCAGGTTTGGATTCTGTTGGAGTCTTTATTCTAATCTCATGTGTTGCTGGAGTCTCTATCATGGTCACATTGGAGGTCAGGATTCAGAGCTATGTAGATTGGGAGTCTTCTGTCTCTATATATGATGGTCAGGTTTTAGGTCTACTGGGTACCTCTGTGATGGTCAGGTTTCGGGTCTGCCAGGAATCTTTTTGCCAGTTTTTTTGGGAGGTTCTGTCAGCATTCTCTTCGCTGGGTAATATTAGGATGTGCTAAAGGTCAGTGTGCCTGGTCACATGGAAAGTTTGTTTGGGGTATCAGTGCTGGTCAGGTTAATGGACTGCTGGGTACTGTGCTTTTCAATTTGGGTATCTGTTGGAGGTCGCTACAATTGTTAGTTTCCAGGACTACAGCAGTGCCTGTATTGTCATGTTGGTTTTCTACATGATGTGTCTGTTGGTCAAGTTGGAATTTGATGGGTGTATCTGTTCTGTTAAGGTTGGATCAGTGTGTGGTCTGTGACTGGGCATTTTAGGATTCTGCTTGAGTTCCCTGTTCCAGGGTCACATTTGAAACCTTCCTGGGGTTTGCCTTAGTCAGGTTTGGGGTCCGCTAAGGTCTCTGTCCTGGACTCTGCCTTGGGTTTCTTTTCTTGTCACTTCAGAGGTCTACACTGGGGGCTCAGTTCTGGTCATATTGGGTTCTGCTGTGGTTGTCTGTGATGGTCAAGTTCAGTGTCTGCTGGGTCTCTCTGTGATGGCCAGATTGGGAGTCTACTAAGAATCTGTATGATTATCATTGGAACATTCTGTTACAATTCTCTGTAGTTTTTTGGATGAGGATGTGCTTGAGAACTATGTGGTTGATCAGGTTGTGTTGGTAAAGTTTGAGCTCAGTTAGGTGGGTCTCTGTTCAAGTGAGCTTGGAATCAGTCTGACGTGTCTGTCCTAAATCATCTATGGTTCTTCTAAGGGTCTCTCTCTTTGTCAGATTGTGGTCTTCTGGTTGGTTTTGTGCTGATTGCTTTAGGGTCCTGCTGGCATTCTCTGTTCTTGTCAGGTAAGGGGTTTCCTGAGGAGTCTTTGTGCTGGTCATGTTAGGAATCTTTGTGCTGGTTAGTTTGGGGGTCTACTTGATTTCTCTGTGGCTGTTCATGCTATGAGTAGGCCTTGGGATTCTGAGTTTGTCTGTTTAAAGTTCTGCCAGGGGTTTATGTGTGTTAATGTCAGGGGTTTTCTGTTTGTCTATGTGTTCAGTAATGAAAGGGGTCTGCCTGGGGTCTCTGTATGAGTCATTTGATCTTCCTGCTGCTCAGATTGGGTGTCTTTGAGTTACTCCTTTGCACAGGTTGGTGTTTTTTGGGTGAGTACTTGCTGGCCAAGTTAGAGGTATCCTGGAGGTCTCTGTTCTGATCAGATTGAAGATCTTCCAGGGGTTTCTGTACTAGTCAGAATTGGTGTTTCTTAAGAGTCTGTACTGTTCAAGTTTTGTGTTTCCTGGAACTCTGTGCTTGCCACGGGGTGTCTCCCGTGATCTTTGTGAGAAGTGATGGTGGGGGACACAAGTCGTTTCTGTGTAACTCAGGATAGAGGCCTTCTTGTGGTCTCTGTGCCTGTATGGATGGAAGTATACTTGTGTTTTGTATTTTTTTTGGTGGTCATGTGAGGGGTCTGCTTGAAGCCTCTGTGCCCAGTAAAGTTAACAGTTGTCCCTAGGCTCCTGGATAGGTAATGAGGTCTCTGAGCTGGTTAGGTTGAAGCTTTATTGAGACCTGTGTACTTATCTGTTTAGGTTCCACTAGGGATTTTCTGTTTTGCTCAGATTGGGGGGTCTGCTGTGGGTCTTTGTACTTGTCAGGTAAGGGTTCTACCTAAGTTTTCTGTGGTCATAACGTTGCAAGTCTGTCTGGGCTCTCTATTCTACTCACTTTTATGCTCTGTTCAGGGTTTTTGTACAAACTGAGGATTTGGGTTCACCTGTGATCTCTGTGCTGGTGATACTGGATATTGCCTGATGTCCTTATGTTGATGAGTTTTCGGGGTCTGCATGGAGTCTCTGTATTTGTCATTTCTATATCTGTTTTTGATCTCTGTGCTGGTCAGGTTTGAAGACTGCCTGGGATCTCAGTGCTACTCAAGATGGGTATCTACCTATGATTTCTCTGTCATTCTCTTCAGAGTTATGCTGGAAATATCTATGTCCAGTCAGATTAGGGGTGTGCTGGATGTTCTTTCTAATTACAACTGAAGCTAAAAATGACCTGAGCCTAAAATCAAGGAGAATGGTTTAACTCCTGTAAGTTCCCACCTTTCCAGGGCTCTGAGGTTGATGCTCCTCCAGGAGGTAACGATGAGACATCACTCATGACCCATACCCTGCTAAATGTGGTGTACATGGGAACTCTATTTTCATGGGCACTTTGGACTGGATTTGGTGGAGCTACCCGATGCCTGCCCTCCATTGCCATCCTCCTGACCATGGCCTTCCACTTCTCCATTTTTTCTTGGCACTGGCCAGGAGCCCAAGCCTGGATTCTGTAGCTCCAGAGGGAAGTGTGTATTTATAACAAAAGTCCCTGACTTTCCACACTGTTCTTCTCTTTGAGACTACTCTATAGACTTTGGGAGATGGTGTAACAGCCATGCCCCTCTTTGGCTGTGCCTATAAAACCACACATGGGGAAATAATGCCTGGAGAACTTCAACTGCCTCAAGATCCTGGTCATGATGGGCAGGGGTTTGGACCTGCCTGGCTTGAGGCCTGGAGATAAGCTCAGTTATGCAGTCTTGGTCTCTTGCCTTGGGTAAGTTCTGGTTTGGTGTATCCCAAAGGCAGGCTGGGTGCACTCTTGCTCTCTGAGCCCCTATGTGTGTGATGGGGATTCACTGGTCTAAGTTTGTGCTGCTCTGCTCATCTGAGGTTGCCTCTCTCATGCCACCAAAGTCCAGCAGTACTGGAGGGAATTGGCCAGTCTCACTGCAGACAACTACTGCAGACCTGGATACTGCAGGCCTGCTGGAAAACAGGAATCCCATTCTTGGAAGGGTTGGGATTTTCATCTTGACCCAGAGAATATCCTCACTCACAAGGGTCAGTGCAACTCATCCTTGAGGCCAATGTGTTTCCCAGGGCCTGATGGGGGCAGGACAGAGGCAAATTCTTGCTGGGTACTCCATAAACCACCCCTGTGGTCCCACTTATCTGCTAATAGCTGAGATCTCCTGCATCCTTGGTTCCTCAAGGAATGCAGGTCGATCTAGCCGTTGAAAAGTCCTGAGATACACCTATATCCACCAATGTTTTCCTGTGATGCCATGCCCCCTCCCCTCAAAGAACGTCAGGTGACTCACAGTGACCACAGAGGATGATTATATCTTCAGAAGTTAACATCTAATGTGGAAATGTGGGCACCATCATCATGATATAACCTAATAATTTTTGAAGCTAGATCTAGAGGTGTCTTAGTTCACACTAAGTTTCATGGGGTTCAATTGGCACATAAGTTGGTACCCATGGTCTGCCACTCCCAGTTGTCAAGAGTAGAAGCTGTCAGTGTAAGTCTGCTTCCCATTTTGGGTCTGTGCCTACTGGGAAGTAAGTCTAACTGTAGTCTTTGGTTTGGTCATATTAGTGGAATGCCAGGAACCATTATATTCATTCACTCCATTGTATGTGTAATGGATGATTTTGCCAGTCCCAACTGAAAATAGAAATAACCTGAACCTTGGATCAGGGAGAGAGTTTTACCTTCTGGCAAGGGGCCTTTGGAGAACAGATAGAGGCTGTCAGTTCTCACCTTACTGGACTTCTGAGTATGAGGCCTTTCAAGGAGGCACCCACGTGGCATTATTGATGACTAATAGAACTTTCTGCATACCCTGCTAAAGGTGGTAGCATGGGGAACTCTGTTCCTTATGATATGCGCTTGGGACTGCATGGGGTAGAGATTCCCTGTGCTTCGCCCATTGCCTCCCTCCTGACCATTGCATCTCCCTGGTTCTTTATTCCCTGGGTACTAGCCTGGAGCCCAAGACTGGATTCTGTAACACCATTGGGTGGAGGACATTTATAATGGCAACTGGTCACATACCACCGTCTTCCCATGTTTGAGACTTCTCTAAATTCTCTGGATGGTGGTGTCAGACCAATGTCTTTCCTTGGGTCTGCTTGTAGGAATCCACAAATAAGGAAAGAATGGCTGGTTACATGCAACAGCCTCAAGAGCCTGGTAGTCATGGGCAAGGCTTATGGGATGCCTGGTTTTAGACCTGGAGATCAGCTGAGCTGTGCTTTGTCATGGACTCTTGACCTCAGGTTAGGCTCTGGTCCAAGTGTATTCTAAAGGCAGGCTGGCTTTCACTGTTGGGCTCTGAGTTCTTATGTGTGTGGTGGGGAGTAACAGGTCTGAGCTTGTAGTACTCTGGACAACTAAGGGTGCTTCTCACATGTCCTCAAACACAGCCCCACTGTAGTGAGGGAGCGTTGGCCTGTCTCACTTCACACACATTGCTGCAGACTCAGATGCTGCAGGTCTCCTATAAAAAAAAAGACACCTATGCTGGCAATGGTTGGTGGTTTCATCATGATTCAGATGATACTGTCATCCACAGGAGTCAAGGCTATTCATTTTTGAGAACAATGTAATTTCCAGGGCAGGTCAGGGGGCAGGACTAAGGCAACCTCTAGCTGGGTATACACCATAACACTTGCTTCTTGGCCCCTTGTTTGCTAAGAGCTGGGGTCTGCAACACTCCAATGTTCTCATGGCTTACAGGTTGATCTGGGAGTTAGAAAGGCCTAAAAAATACTTAGAGGACCCCAATGTTTTCCTGTGAGGTCAGGTGTACACTTTGAGTTCACAGCCGATCAGCAACAGAACAGGGACCACAGAGGACCGACCACATTCTGAGAAGCTGACATCTAAGGTGAGAAGATTGTTGCCATGCCACTGTAGCCAGTTTCATTCTGACTGAAACTTAGCACGTAGATTGTGTGTTGTGTTGGTTCACACCAAGTTCCATGGGGTGGAGTTGGGGTTTAAGTGGCTCCTATGGTGTGCTACTCATAGCTGTCATGGATAGAAGCTACTAGTTTCTGGCTGTTCTCCATCTTGGGTGTCTAGCTGATGAACCCTCAATTTTGTCAACATTTTTGGATGGACTCTAAATCAGTGGTCAACATTTAGGAAGAAGGAGATTTTACATGAACTACACCTTTGTATCTATCTTGGAGATATTTCTGTACCCTGCATTCCCTTGGAGTCTGAAACCAGGCCCTTCAGCTCTGGTGCCTGGATGGCTCTGGGAGTGTGGCTGTCCCAGGTCAGTGTCCACAGGGTTTAAGCATTCTCCAAATCCCTTGTCACTACTTGATTACGTGATGCCCATGAATTAGCATGGACAAGGAGAAAGATGAAACTGAGAGCTGAAAAACTAGGAAAAATGGAGTCTGAGAATGTTCCTTTGCTTGACCCACCACAGTGAGGGACAGGGGGACATGTGAAACCACACAGATCCACACAAGTGAGGGTTCATAAGATACCCAAAATGACAAGCAGCCACTTCCATGGAGGCCAGTGAAACATACAACAACATAGAGCTACACCAGGAAGTGGCTACAGAAAACCTGGAATGAAACAAAGCAACCTTACTGTGTAGAAGTGTGACACACAATGGGAGCAAGAGCCAACCAAGAAAGTGTTATTAGGACATTTGAGATGATATGGAGCCACCAGAGGGAGCAACAGTTGGGCACCTTGATTGAACACAGACATTCTAATAATTGACAGTGAGACACTTGCGGTGATGTAAAATCACCCCAGTAAACATCAGATAAATACATTCCATGACACATCCACTTCAGTAAGTATCAATGAAACACTTGAAAGACAGAATGGCATTTCATGAGTGGCAATGGAACACCTGAGATAGTGTGGTTCCTCCCTGGTGAGGGTTAGTGGGATGCACATGAAGATGCAGAAGCAGTTAAGTGAGCAGCTATGACACACATGGAATCATGCAAATCCTCCCAACAGAACAACCTTGGGGCGTTCAGTACCACATTGAGCCACCATAGTGAGAAACAGTAGGACACCTGTGTAATGCAAAGACAGCCCAATGAGCAGCAGTGGAATACCTGAAATCATGCAGACCCACACATTTAGTTGAGTGGCATTGGAACACTTGGGACTGAGCTCCACCAGTGTGTGGCAGTGAGACATATGTGATGATGCAAACCACTTTAGTGAGTAGCAGTGACAATCATAGAATGATGCACAGAAACCACAGTAAATGGAAATGGGTCAACTGAGGTGACACAAAGCCAATCAATTGAGCAGAAGCAGTATACCTTGAATGAGCAGAGTCACCTAAGTGATTAGAAGTGAAACATTAGACGAAGAAGAGCCATGTATGCGATGAGGACAGTGGGACTCCTGAGAAGATGAATGCTACATCAAAGAGATGCAGTGGTGCAGCTGGGACAATGCATAGCCACCTTCGTGAGCAGCAATGTGGCAGTGGAACACCTGTGATGACACAAAGCCACCACAGTCAGCAAAAGTTAATATATTAAATGACATGAAGCCGCCCTTGTAAGCAACAGTAATGACCTGAGAAGCCACCTGTGTGAAAAGTAGTTGAACATGTGAGACAATGCAGAGCCACACGGAAGAGCACTTGTACACCGAGGATGGTAAAAAGTCACTCTTGCAATAGAAAGTGAAACTCTTGACACAACACAAAGCCACTCCAGTAAATAACAGTGAGACAATTCAAATAGAGCTGAGTTACACCAGTGAGCGGCAGTGAACAACTTGATATGACACCTAGAAACACCAGTGAACTTTAGTGGGACACTTGGGATGGTACAGAGCCATTCACAGCACAACAGTGAACCCAGACTCACAGAAAGATGGTAAATAAATGGCAGTTAACCACTGGAAATGACATGTGCTTCCCTAGCTAGATGCACTGGAACAGCTAGGATGATGCGGAGCCACCCAAATAAGCAGCAGTGAGGCATATGGGACCATGCAAAGCCACCCAAGAAAGTGGCTTTAAGACATGTGATACTTGGCAAAGCCATCAGAGAGGCAGCAAAACACCTTCAGTAATGCGGGGCCAACACAGGAAGCAACAATGGGATACCAAGAATGAAGAGGAGCTGCCAGGGGGAGCAGCATAGGATACCTGGGATGAAACCAAGCCACTCCAGTGAGATGTAGTAGAACACCTAGAAAAACAAGGAGCCATGCAATTAAATCATAGTGTGAAACCTGGGAACTTGTGGAGCCACCTCAGTGACAGTGAAACACATGTGATGCTGAAGAACCACTTGAGTGAGACATACAGGATGACACAGAGCAACCCCAGTAAACAGAAGTTGAAGAATTGAGGCTTCATGAAGTAAGTGCTCAGAGAAACTAAGGAATACCTTCAATTGGAGCTCCTAAATGAGTGGGAGTAAAACACGTTAAAACAACAGAGAACCATCTCAGTGAGTGACTGTGGAAAACCTGCGATGGTGCAGACTTATGGATGTAAAACTGGCATACTGAGTACAAGTCTGGTCTAAAGATTTAGTGATGCTTTACAGAGCGTGTACCAATTATACATTCAGAAATCCCTGGGTAAAAGATGGGAAACAGAAAAAAATGTTTATAGGGGTGGAACCATGACAGCCCTCAGTATACAAAAAGAGTAGGAAAAGCTATTTTGTCAAGTGTTTGCTTCATTTTAAAGGACTTAATTTTTAACACATCAGATGTGATTGGCAGATTGGCATCTTTCTCTATACCTATATTACTGAACACAAAATTTCTGAGATGTTTCAAAAGAGCTACAATTACTCTATTATTGATGGAAGGTGTTAGCCACTGTTTTATGTTACCCACATTTTCTTTATAAGGAGTTCATGGATTCATTAACTGGGTGAAACTTCTCACGTTTTATAATTCTTGCAGTAAAATTGTGGCATAATATTTGATTCATTTTTTTGCTAACAACCTGCTTGCAAACTCTTTTTCAAAGCTGATGTTAACTAACAAAAACCTCGTGAAAGGCTTGAATAAAATCTCATCTTCATACACCAAAATAGCATTCGCCCAACATTGAATTCTGTTCAGTGGTGGAGTTTTTATATTGTAAAATTTGATTTTGCAAATTTTATGAACTTAGGAAAACCAACGTTTACAATCAAAGCACTTTCTTGCAGTACTTTCCCTGGGTGTTAGTTATTAAGTGGTACTTCAAACTAGTTTCTTCCTGCTACTGACAATAGCTACATATGAAAAAATTATGCATGGCATATATAAGTTCTTCATATGTGGGTATCTGCATTAGCCGTCACCAACTGTCTAAAGTCATCAAGGTAGAATTTTAACAAAAAAGCATGGCTGAAAATGATAAAACAAAATGCTTTGACAAAAAGAGTGGATTTATATTAGTTCATAAAATGTGCAAAAGCAGTGCATCATAAAATATTCGACCACACAGAAGAGTTAAGTGGTGGTGACACGCTTTCCTGGAATTTGAAAATAAGAGCAATTCTAGAAAATCATGAGGTTTTTCACTTTTAAGAGCAGCCAGAAAGCACTTATCACAAAAGGCTCAGAAAAGTTTGCAAGTGCATTGTATGGAAACAATGAGTCAAAAATTATTGCAGAACTTGCCTGCGAGATTTATGAAAAGTGAAATATTTCACTCAGAGAATGGACCATCTTACCGAATTTCTTCAATATCTGAACTCATAATAATAAATTGTTTTGGTAGTGAATAATCTGAGCAAATGTCTTCAGTCAACAATGTACTAATTTGAAAAATACCTGAAAATAACTGTAAGTGTCCACAGTCAGTAACATTTGTAAAATGTAAGACTCGAAGCACGTTGAACAATTTAAGAACTTTCTTTCTTAAGAGTCAGTCGACATGAGATTTTTACTTAACATTTTAAGCTTTTGTTCTTTTCTACAAAAGCTTTTATGTCACCCACTAGTAACCCAATATTTTCTTGATAAATATGTGTTACACATACTGTACAGCATCACTGAAACTTTGGATCAGAATTGTATTTCATAAGACCATTAACTATCCATGTAAAATGCATTCTACATGGTACTAGCTCAATGAGAAAACAAGATATACAGAGGGCTTTACATAAATGCAAGTCAAGCAAAGCTGTGTTTTGACTGTGATAGCATATAATAAACATCCATTACCTTGGGAGTCCCAAACTAAACCTCTTTTTGCCTTTTTGTTCATTGGTAGTTTTCTTCAGGTTCTTGAGAAATGTAAAATGTCCCCTCTATTGCCTCAAAAACTACTAGTCTTTTACTCTCTCTCTAGTCTGTGGGATCTGAAAGTCTAAGAATTTTAGCACCATGTAAAATATTTCCATGACATATCTCCAAAGATTTTGCTCCTGGGCAACATATTAGTAAAAATCTCTCCACAAACCATGACTCTAACAAGAATACTTGTATTACTTTTTGGCCTTTTGGCTGAGATCAAGTGTAGTATCTAGTCTTATCAGAATGCTTGTGTGCTTTTTCTTCCAGTAGCGTCTACTCACATAGAATGTTTAAAGCATCATTTTCATACACCTTTTTTCTATGTGAATGTTTTAAATAATATTTCCACAAATAGTATTTCCAAAAAATGTGAGTGGTGGCATTTTTTTCTACCAAAGCTTTTCCTCAAACAGTAAATTTAGGGCTGCAATAATTGTGAAACATTCTTATTTTAGATGATACAAAGCTACTTTATTTAGTGCCAGTGTCACACTTGAGATGATGTAGAAGCACCTTAGTATGCAGCAGTTAGATATCTCAAACAACACAGAGACAACTTACAAAATGCCATTGAAAATATTAGGACATGTGGAGCCACTTTAGGAAATGGCACTGGGAAACGTAAAATGATGCAGACACTCAGTGAGTTGTAATAAAGGAAAAATGACCAGGGGTAACCCCCATGAGTGAAAAAGGAGGACCCAGGATGATGCCAAGCCACCCCAGTGAGCACCAGTGGAAGGGCAGGGATGGATCAAAGCCACCCAAGTTAGGAGCAGCAGAACACAGGGAAGAAGTGAAGCCATTTTAAAGAATGGCATTAGGACACCAAGAATTACACATGCTAACCATTATGCAGATCCACCTGGAAAATATCTTACTGATTTTAATTGAGTTACTTTTGAATAATTTGTGGTGTCACACTGCTGCTTAAAGTTTGTTGATTGTGTTGTCTTAGATCTATCACTGCCAGTTAATAGTGTGGCATTTATTTATTCCTGATGTTTCACTGCCATCCACTATGTGTATTTGTGCCATACCATGAGTTTCACTGTCAATCACTGGAGTGACTGTGTTGTTCCTCATGTCTCACTTATGCAAGTATCTCACTGCTACTAAAACTGCACCTTAAAATTGTTTCCTATGTGGTGCCTCCGTATCGTCAAGAGAATCCGCAGACCACTCTTTGTGGTGAGTCCCATTGCCACTGACTCAGGTGGCTCTGTTTTGTTACAGGTGTTGCACTTCCACTCACATGATGGATATGCATCATCCTAATTGTCCTATGGCCATTCAGAGGTGTTGCTCTGTGTCAATTCAAGTTTCCCATTGCTGCTCACTAAAGTACTTTCACGTCGTCTCTGGTGTTTTACTGTAGCTAATAGCGGTGGGGTTTGTCAACCCAAGGGTCGCAATGCCACTCTCTAAGGTGGCTTTCCATTGTTCTTTGTGTGCCACAACCACTCCCTAGAGTGAGTTTCAGTTGTTTTAGGTATCTTTAAGGCTACTGCTTAGGATGGCTCTATATCATCCCTAGTTTACCACTGCCACACACCGGGATGGGTTTGTGTTCCCATTGATGTCTTAAGGCCACTTTTTGGCATGGCTTCATGTTGTCCCCAGATTTCCAATACTGCTATCTTGATTCACCCTGATTTTAAATTGCCATTTACTGGTATGGCTAGGCATCACCCTGAGTGCTCCATGTTCACTCATTGGGGTTGTTCCCTGTCATTTTGTCTTCCATTTCAAAGTACTGGGTGTTTCCATCCTCCCAAGTTTCTCAGTGCCATTCACTGAAGTGATTTTGTGCTGCCCTAGACATTTCACTGCCTCACACTGGGGTGGCTCCACATTATCCTAATTGTTTCACTGGCATTTTCTGGGTTGCCTCTGTGTTATTTGATATATCTCACTGTTGCATACTGGGATGGTTCTGCATCATGCCAGAAGTCTCTCTGCAATGGAAGAAGGTGGACTTATATCTCCTTAAGTAAAACATTTTTGGAATTATTGCAGCCCTACATTTATTGTTTGAGGAAATGTTTTGTTAGAAAAAACCACCACTAATATTTACTAAAAATATTGTTTGTGAAAGGATGATTCACAGCATTCACTATCAGAAGTAAGTGTATAAGAAAGAGACTATAAACTTTCTATGTGAGTACATGGTATTTAATGAAAAACTACTAAAGTATTCTCATTGGATGAGATACTACACATTATCTCAGCCAGAGGGCCAAGAAATTAAATAAGTATTCTTGTTAGAATCAGTGTGCGTGGGGAAATTTTTTCCAATATATTGTGTAGGTGCACAATGTTTTATAGTTATGCCATAGAAAGGTTTTGTGTGGTGTGAAAATTATTGAACTTTCAGAACCCACTCGCTCTGGAGACACTGAAGAAAGCTTACCATTTCCTCAGAGAATTAAGTAAACCTTTTACATTTCTCAAGAATCTGAAGAAAACTACCAACAAACAAAAATGTAAAAATAAGAAGTTCTGTTAAGAACTCCCAAGGTAAAGAAATGTATTATACTCAATCTGTCACAATCAAAACACAGCTTTGCTTGACTTGCATTCATGGAAAGCACTCTGTGTATCTTCTTTGCTCATTGAACGAGTACCGTGAACTACGCATTTTACATGGATAGTTAACTTGTTTACAGAATTCAAGTCTGGTTCAAAGTTCCAGTGACGCTGTACAGAATGTGTGACATATATGGAAAGAGAAGTCACATTAAGTGGTGAACTTATTATACATCAAGTTGACAATGCACTGTAGAATTCTATGCCTGAAACCTATGTAATTCTTGCTAACAGATGTCACCCCAATAAGTCTAACAAAGAAAATGAATTAAAAAAAAAAAGAAAACATTGGGTACTATTACGTAACATAAAAAGTGTTGTACAAGGGAAAACAGAAGCTTAAAACATTGGGTGAAAATCTCCTATCAAGTGTGCCTTTTATGAAAGAACAAATGTGTTCTTAAATTATTGACCTGAGATGTTTCAAATCTTCTTATATTTTCAGGTAAATTTCAAATTAGTGTGTTATAGACAGAAGACATCCACACAAGTCAGTTTATCAAGATGAGTTCAGAAATCGAGAGAAAAATTACTCAACCTGTTCATTCACTAAGTTCAACAGCTCACTTTTCATCAATTTTGCAGAAAACTTCTGCAATAGTTTTTGATTCATTCTTTTCTTACATCTTACTTGCAATAATTTATGAGCCTTTTCTGATGAGTGTTCTCTGAGTGATTTCAACAGTAAGAAAAACCTCATGATTTGCTTGAATTAGCTGTCATTTTCATGCACCAAAAAAGCGTGTCACCAACACTGAATTCATCCTTATGGTTGAATATTTCTTACGTACTGCTTGTGCAAATTTTATGAACTTAGGCAAAGCAACACTTTCTGTGAAAGCATTATGTTTCTTTAATTTCAGTGGTATTATTTGTTAAAATTGTAGTTAACTCACTTAAGGCACTTGGTGACTGCTACAGCAGATACCCACATATTAAAAATTATGTACAGTATACATCACTTTTAAATGCAAATATCTGCAGTAGCCATCAGCAACTATCTTGAATAATTTAAGTGACACTTAACAACTAACACACCCTGAAAGTACTGCAACAAAATGCTTTGACTGTGAATGTTGATTTATCTACATTCATAAAATTTGCGAAAGCAGTACAAAAGAAAAACGTCACCTCACAAGAGAATTCAGTGTTGACTGGGTGCTATTTTGGTGCATGAAGATGAGAGTTTATTGGACCAGTTCATGAGGTTTTTTGTTTTGTTTTGTTTTGTTTTTACTTGATAGCAGAGTGCATAATAAAATCTGTTTAGGACATTTGAAACATCTCAGCTCAATAATTTAAGAACACATTTGTTCTTTCATAAAAGGTACACTTGATAGGAGATTTTCACCTAATGTTTTAAGCTTCTGTTTTCCCTTGTACACTTTTTATGTTACCTAATAGTACCCAATGTTTTCTTGATAAATATATGTCATACATTCTGTACAGCATCACTGGAACTTTGGACCACACTTGTGTCCTGTAAACAAGTTAACTATCCATGTAAAATGCGTAGTTCATGGTACCCATTCAATGAGCAAAGAAGATACACAGAGTGCTTTCCATGAATGCTAGTCAAGCAAAGTTGTGTTTTGATTGTGACAGATTGAGTATAATACATTTCTTTGCCTTGGGAGTTCTAAACAGAACTTCTTACTTTTACACTTTTATTTGTTGGTAGTTTTCTTCAGATTCTTGAGAAATGTAAAAGGTTTACTTAATTCTCTGAAGAAACTGTAAACCTTTCTCAGTGTCTCCAGAGTGAGTGGGTTCTGAAAGTTCCACAGTTTTCCCACCATACAAAACCTTTTCATGACATATCTATAAAACATTCCACTCCTAGGCAATATATTGAAGAAAATTTCTCCACGCACACTGAATCTAACAAGCATACATTATGGTTTCTCGGCCTTTGGCTGAGATAAAGTATAGTATCTCATCTTATGAGAATACTTTCATGGTTTTTCATCAAATAACATGTACTCACATAGAATGTTTAAAGTCTCTTTCTTGTATACCTTCTTCTGATAGTGAATGTTGAGAATCACCCTTTCACTACCAATATTTCCCGTAAATATTAGTGGTGGCTTTTTCTAACAAAGCTTTTCCTCTAACAGTAAATTAAGGCTGTGATAATTATGAAAGTGTCTTACTTAAGGACACATAAAGCCACCTTATTCAGTGTCAGAGAGACTCCTGATGTGATGCGGAGCCATTCCAGTATGCAGCAGTGAGATATATCAAACAATGCAGAGACAACCCAGAAAATTCCAGTGAAACAATTAAGATAATGTGGAGCCACTCCAGTTTGAGGCAGTGAAATGTCTGGGACAGCACAAAATCACTTCAGTGAATGACACTGAGAAACTTGGGATGATGCAAAGACACTCAGTACTTCGAAATGAAAGACAAAATGACAGGGAGCAACCCCAATGTGTGATGCCCAGCCACACCAGTAAGCAGCAATGTAAAAACAGGTTCAATCAAGGCCAGCTAACAGCAGCAGTGGAATTCTGGGGATAACATGAATGTATGACCATAAATGGCCTTAAGACATCAATGAGAACACAAATCCAAACCAGTGAGTGGCAGTGGTAAACTAGGGATGATACAGACCCATCCCAAACAGTAGCCTTAGAGACACCTAGAACAAGTAAAATCCACTCTAGGGAGTGGCTGTGACACACCAGGAACAATGCAGAGCCACCTCAGAGACTGGCATTGAGACCCTTGGGTTGATAAACCCCACCACTATTACCTGCAGTAAAACACCAGAGATGATGTGGAACTACTTCAGTGAACAGCAATGGGAAACATGAAATGACACAGAGCAACACCACTGCATGGCCATAGGACAATTACGATGATGAAGATCCATCATGTGAGTGGCATTGCAACACCTGTAATAAAACAGAACAAATCCAGTCAATGGCAATGGGAGTCATGGAATAATGCAAAGGCATCACAAACAGTGGCCTTATGAAGCCCTGGATGATAAGGAGGCACCACAGTGAGGGTCAGTGACACATAGGAAACAATTTTAAGGTACGTTTTTACTAGCAGTGAGATACTTGTATAAGTGAGACACGAAGAACAACACAGTCACTCCTGTGATTGGAAGTAAAACTGATGGTATGGTGCAAAGACACACAATGGGTGGCAGTGAAATATCAGGAATGACTAAAAGCCACAGTATTAACTGGCAGTAATAGATCTAAGAAAACACAATCAACAAATTTTAAGCAGCAGTGTGACACCTTAAATTATTCAAAAGTAACTGAGTTAGCATCAGTAAGACACTTTCCTGGTGGATCTGCATAATGGTATGTGTTGTTCTTTGTGTCCTAATGCCATTCTTTAAAATGGCTTCACTTCCTCCCTGTGTTCTGCTGCTCCTAACTTGGGTAGCTTTGATTCATCCCTGCCCTTCCACTGGTGCTCACTGGGGTGGCTTGGCATCATCCTGGGTCCTCCTTTTTCACTCACTGGGGTTGCTCCTGGTCATTTTTCTTTTATTGCAACTCACTGAGTGTCTGCATCATTTCAAGTTTCCCAGTGCCATTCACTGAGGTGGCTCCACATATTCTAATCTTTTCAATGGCATTTTGTAGGTTATCTCTGTGTTGTTTGAGATGTCTCACTGGTGCATACTAGGGTGGTTCTGTATCATCTCAGGTGCCACACTGGCACTAAATAAGATAGCTTAGTATTGTCAGAAATAAGATTCTTTTGGAATTATTGCAGCCCTAAATTTACTGTTTGAGGAAAATCTTTCATAGAAAAAAATGCCACCACTTACATTTTTGGGAAATACTGTTTGTGGAAATATGATCCATAACCTTCACTCAGATAAAAGTTTATGAAAGTGAGTAGAAGCTATTGAAGGAAAAAGCACACAAGCATTCTGATAAGGCTAGATACTACACTTGATCTCAGCCAAAAGGCCAAATAGGAATACAAGTATTGTTAGAGTCGGGGTTTGTGGAGAAATTTTCAATAATATGTTGCCCAGAAGCAAAATCTTTGGCGATATGCCATGGAAATGTTTTCTATGGTGCTACAATTCTTGAAATTTTAGAATCCATAGACTCTAGAGAGACAGTAAAGGATTAATAGTTTTTGAGGCAAAAGAGGAACATTTTACATTACTCAAGAAACTGAAGAAGACTACCAATGAACAAAAGAAGTTTAGCGTGGGACTCCCAAGGTAACAGAAGTTTATTATACCCTATCACAATCAAAACACAGCTTTGCTTCACTTGCATTTATGTAAAACCCTCTGTGTATCTTCTTTTCTCATTGAGTGAGTACCATGTAGAATGCATTTTACATGGATAGTTAACTGTCCTATGGAGTACAAGTCCAATCCAAAGTTTCAGTGATGCTGTACAGAATGTGTAACATATATTTATCAAGAAAATATTGGGTTACCCGTGGGTGACATAAAACAATTTGTAGAAAAGAACAGAAGCTTAAAATGTTAGGTAAAACTCGCATGTCCACTGACTCTTAGGAAAGAATGCAGTTCTTAAATTATTGAAAGTGCTTCAAGTCTTGCATTTTACAAATGTTACTGACCAGGACACTTACACTCATTTTCAGGTAATTTGCCAATTAGTGCATTATTGACTGAAGACATTGGCTCAAGTTATTCACTACCAAAACAATTTATTCGTACGAGTTCAAATAGTGAAGAAACTCAGTAAGACGTTTCATTCCCTGAGTGAAACATTTCACTTTTCCTAAATCTCACAGGCAAGTTCTGCAATAATTTTTGACTCATTGTTTCCTTACATTGCACTTGAAAACTTTTCTAAATCTTTTGTGAAGAGTGCTGTCCAGCTGCTCTCAAAAGTAAGAAAAACCTCATGATTTGCTAGAATTGCTCTATTTTCATAATCCAGGAAAGCGTGTCACCACCACTTAACTCTTTTGTGTGGTCGAATATTTTATGATGCATCGCTTGTGCATATTTTATGAACTAAGATAAATCCACTCTTTTTCTCAAAGCATTTTGTTTCATCATTTTCAGCATTGTTTTTTTGTTAAAATTGTACTTTGATGACTTTAGACAGTTGGTGAAGGCTAATGCAGATACCCACATAGGAAGAACTTATATATGGCATGCATAACTTTTCATATATAGTTATTGGCAGTAGCAGGAAGAAACTAGCTTGAAGTACCACTTAATAACTAACACCCAGGGAAAGTACTGCAAGAAAGTGCTTTGATTGTGAACGCTGATTTTCCTAAGTTCATAAAATTTGCAAAGCAGTACAAAATAAAAACTCCACTACTCAACAGAATTCAATGTTGAGTGAATGCTATTTTGGTGTATGAAGATGAGATTTTATTCAAGTCTTTCATGAGGTTTTTGTTAGTTAACATCTGCTTTGAAAAACAGTTTGCAAGCAGGTTGTTAGCAATCAATGAATCAAAAATTATGCCAAATTTTACTGCAAGATTTGTAAAACGTGAGAAGTTTCACCCAGTTAATGAATCCATGAACTACTTATAAAGAAAATGTGGGTAACATAAAACAGTGGCTAACACCTTCCATCAATAATAGAGTAATTGTTGTTCTTTTGGAAACATTTCAGAAACTTTGTGTTCAGTAATATAGGTATAGAGAAAGATGACAATCACATCTGATGTGTTAAAAACTAAGTTCTTTAAAATGAAGCACACACTTGACAAAATAGCTTTTCCTACTATTTTCGTATACTGGGGGCTCTCATGGTTCCACTCCTATAAACATTGTTTCCGTTTCCCAACTTTTACCCAGGGGTTTCTCGATGAACAATTGGTACACGCTCTGTAAAGCATCACTAAATCTTTAGTCCAGACTTGTATTCAGTATGCCGATTTAACATCCATAAATCTGCACCATCGCAGTTTTTCCACAGTCACTCACTGGGATGGTTCTGTGTTGTTTTACGTGTTTCACTACCACTCACTTAAGAGCTCCAATTGGAGGTATCCCTTAGTTTCTCTGAGCACTTACTTCATGAAGCCTCAGTTCTTCAACTTCTGTTTACTGGGGTTGCTCTGTGTTATCCTATATGTCTCACTCAAGTGGTTCTGCAGCATCACATGTGTTTCATTGTCTGTCACTGTGGTGGCTCCACATGTTCCCAGGTTTCACACTATTTTTCTTGGTGTTCTACTGCATCTCACTGGGTAGCTTGGTTTCATCCCAGGTATCTTATTGCTGCTCCCTGTGGCAGCTCCTCTTCATTCTTTGTAACCCACTGTTTCTTACTGTGGTGGCGTCACATTACTGAAGTTGTTTTCCTGCCTCTCTGATGGCTTTGCCAGGTGACACAAGTCTTAAAGCCACTTGCTTGGGTGGTCCCATGTGCCTCACTACTGCTTATTTAGGTGGCTCCGTGTCATCCTAATTGTTCCAATGCACCTAGCCAGGGCAGCGCCATGTCATTTCCAGTGCTTAACTGCCATTTATGTAGCAGCTTTCTGTGAGTCTGGGTTCATTGTTGTGCTGTGAATGGCTCTGTACCATCCCAAGTGTCCCACTAAAGTTCACTGGTGTTTCTTGGTGTCATATCAAGTTGTTCACATCCAGTCACTTGTGTAACTCAGTTCTATATGAATTGTCTCACTGTTATTTACTGGAGTGGCTTTGTGTTGTGTCAGGGGTTACACTTTGTATTTCAAGAGTGACTTTTTGCCATCATCAGTGTACAGGAACCTCCGTGTGGCTCTGCATCGTCTCACATGTTCAACTACTTTTCACACAGGTGGATTCTCATCATTTCAGGTCATTACTGTTGCTTACAGGGGCGGCTTCAGGTCATTTAATATGTTAACTTTTGCTGACTGTGGTGGCTTTGAGTCATCACAGGTGTTTCACTGCCACATTGCTGCTCACGAAGGTGGCTATGCATTGTCCCAGCTGCACCACTGGATCTCTTTGAGGTACCATTCTTCTTCTCAGGAGTCCCACTGTAACCTCATTGCATACATGGCTCTTCTTTGTCTAATGTTTCACTTCTAATCACTTAGGTGACCCTGATCATTCAAGGTATACTGCTTCTGCTCAATTGAGTGGCTTTATGTCACCTCAGTTGTCCCATTTCACTTTGCTGTAGTTTCTGTGCATCATTCTATGATTATCACTGCTACTCACTAAAGAGGTTTCCATCATCACATATGTCTCACTGCCACACACTGGTGGAGTTCATCCCAAGTGTTCCAATGCCACTCAATTTCGTGTCTCCCTTTTGTCTAAGGTGTCCTATTGTCACTAACTGTGTGGCTCTGCATGATTTCAGGTATTCCACCACTGCTCATTGGACTGTTCTTGTTTTACGCCGGTGTCCCACTGCCTCTCACTATGGTGGCTCAATGTGATCCTGAACACCCCAAGGTTGTTATGTTGGGAGGAGTTGCATGATTTCACGTTTGTTATAGCTGCTCACTTAACTGCTTCTGCATCTTCATTTACATCCCACTACCTCTCACCGGGGAAGAACCACATTATCCTAGGTGTTCCATTGGCACTCATGAAATGCCATTGTGTCTTTCAAGTGCTTCATTGATACTTACTGAAGTGAATGTGTCATGGAATGTATTTATCTGATGTTTACTGGGGTCATTTTACAACACCACAAGTGTCTCACTGTCAATTATTAGAATGTCTTTGTTCAATCGAGGTGCTCAACTGTTGCTCCTTCTGGTGGCTCCATATCATCTCAAATGTCCTAATGACACTTTCTTGGTTGGCTCTTGTTCCCATTGTGTGTCACACTTCTACACAGTAAGGTTGCTTTGTTTCATTCCAGGTGTTCTACAGCCACTTCCTGGTGTAGTTCTATATTGTCATATATGTTTCACTGGCCCCCATGGAGGTGGCAGCTTCTCATTTCAGGTATCTTATGAACCCCCACTTTGGTGGACCTGTATGGTTTCAGGTGTCCACCTGTCACTCACTGTGGTGGCTCTGATATGGTCCAAGGAAAGGAGCATGCTCAGACTCCATTTTCCTAGTTTTTCAGATCTCAGTTTTACCTTTCTTCTAGTCCATCCTAATTCATGTGCATCACATAGTCAAGCAGAGACAAGGAATTTGGAGAATGCTTAAACCCTGTGGACACTGACCTGGGAACGCCATTCTGCCAGAGTCATCCAGGCACCAGAGCTGAAGGGCCTGGTTTCCGACTCCAAGGGAATGCAGGGTCCAGAAATATCTCCAATTAGACACAAAGGTGCATTTTCATGTAAAAGCTCCTTCTTCCTAAATGTTGACCACTGACTTAGAGTTCATCCAAGAAATTTGACAAAATTTCAGGTTTATCAGCCAGACTCTCAAGATGTGGAAAAGCCAGAGACCCAGCAGCTTCTACCCATGACACCTGGGAATAGCACACCATAAGCCCATTAAATCGCAGCTCCAACCCATGAAACTTTGTGCGAACCAAGACAACTCTCACTCTAGGTGCTAATGTTACAGGGTTTGGTCAGGATGAAGCTGGCTACAGTGGCATGGCAACAATCTTCTCACCTTAGATGTCAAGTTCTCAGCATGTGGTTGGTCCTCTGTGGTCCCTGATCAGTTGCTGATGGGCTCTGAAGGCACGGTGGAGACCTGGCCTCACAGGAAAACATTGGGGGTCTTAAAGTATTTCTTTGGCCTTTCCAACCACTGGATCAACTTGTAAACCCTGAGAACCTTGAGGTAATGGAGACCCAAGTTCTTAGCATACAAAGGGGTCCAGAAGCAATTGTTATGGTATATACCTTGCTAGATGTGGCCCTAGTCCTGCCCTCTGCCCAGACCCTGGAAACAACATTGTTCTCAAAAATGAATAGCCTTGACTCCCGTGGATGACAGTATCATCTGAATCATGATGAAACCACCAACCTTTGCCAGCATTGGTGCCTTTTTTCCAGGAGACCAGCAATATCTAGGTCTGTAGCAGGTTGTGTGAAGTAAGACAGACCAATGCTCCCTCAGTACTGTGGGGCTGTGTTTGATGTCATGTGAGAAGCACCCTTAGGTGTGCAGAGTTTTACAAGCTCAGACCTGTGACTCTTCACCACACACATAAGAACTCAGAGCCCAACAGTGCAAGCCAGCCTGCCTTTAGGATACACTGGGACCAGAGCCTAACCTGAGGTCAAGAGGCCAATGACAAAGCACAGCTCAGCTGATCTCCAGGTCTAAAATCAGGCAGCCCATACGGCCTGCCCATGATTAACAGGCTCTTGAGGCTGTTGGGTGTATCCAGCTATTTGATCCTTATGAGGGGGGGACCCTTCAAGCAGACCCAAAGAAGGACATTGGTCTGACACCACCATCCAGAGAATTTAGAGAAGTCTCAAAAATGCAAAGAAGGTAGGATGTGACCAGTTTCCACTATAAATACCCTTCTCCCACTGGTGTTACAGAATCCAGCCTTGGGCTCCAAGCTAGTGCCCAGGGAATGGAGAACCAGGGAGATGCAATGGTCAGGAGGGAGGCAATGGGGGAAGCACAGGGAATCTCCACCCCATCCAGTTCTAAGCGCATATCATGAGAAACAGAGTTCCCTATTACACCACATTTAGAAGGGTATCCAGAGAGTTCTATGAATCATTGGTGATGACTCATGGATGCCTCCTGAAAAGGACTCATACTCAGAGGACCGGTAAGGTGAGAACTGACAGCCTCCATCTGTTCTTCAAAGTCCCCTTGCCAGAAGGTAAACCTCTTCCCCTGATCCTAGGTTCAGGTTATTCCTATCTTCAATTGGGATTGGCAAGATCATCCATTTCACACACAACATGAATGAATACAGTGGTTCCTGGCATACTTCTATATGACCAACACAGAGAATACAGTTAGACTTACTGCCTAACAGGCACAGGCCCCAAATTGGAAGCAGACAGAGACTGACAGCTTCTACCCTTGACCACTGGGAGTGGTAGACTATGGGCACCAACTTCTGGGCCAACTGCACCCCATTAAACTTTGTGTGGACTAAGACACCTCTAGATCCAGCTTCTAAAATTATTGGGTTATATCATAATGAAGCTGGTCACAGTTCCACATTAGATGTTAACTTCTGAGGATAGAGTCATCCCCTGTGGGCCCTGTGAGTAACCTGATGTTTTTTGAGGACAGGGTGGGGACCTGGCATCACAGGGATGCATTGGGGGCTCTAGGTGTATCTCAGGACTTAGCAATACCTAGATGAACCTGCATTCCCTAAGGACCCTAGGATGCAGGGGTTCTCAGCTATTAGTGGATAAGTGGGACCACAGCGGTGAGTTATGGTGTACCCAGCAAGAATTTAGCGCAATCCTGACCCCATCAGCCCCAGGAAAATACAATGGCCTCAAAGATGAGTTGCGCTGACCCCTGTGAATGATGGTATCCTCTGGGTCTAGATGAAAATCCCAACCTTTCCCATCATGGGTTTCCTGTTTTCCAGCAGGCCTACAGTATCCAGGTCTGCAGTAGTGGTCTGCATTGAGACTGGCCAATCCCCTCCAGTACTGCTGGTCTTTGGTGGCATGTGAGAGGTACCCTCAGATGAGCAGAGCAGCACAAACTTAGACCAGTGACACCCCGCCATACACATAGGGACACAGATTTCAAGATGCACCCAGCCCGCCCTTAAGATACACCAAACCAGAGCTTACCGAAGGCAAGAGACCAAGACTGCATAGCTGAGCTTATCTACAGGCTTCAAGCCAGGCAGGTATAAACACCTGCCCATCATGACCAGGGTCTTGAGGCAGTTGAAGTTCTCCAGCCATTATTTCCTCATGTGAGTTTTAATAAGCACAGCAGAAGAGGGGCATGGCTGTTACACCATCTTCCAAAGTTTATAGAGTAGTCTCAAAGAGAAAAACAATGTGGAAAGTCAGGGACTTCTGTTATAAATAAACAGTTCCCTCTCGTGCTAGAGAATCCAGTCTTAGGCTCCAGGCCACTGCCCATGGAACAAAGGACAAGTGGGAGGCCATGGTCAGGAGGAAGGCAACAGAGGGCAGGTATGAGGTAGTTCCACCAAATCCAGCCCAAAGCGCACATGAGAAGGACATTTCCCATGTACACTACATTTAGGAGAGTATGGGTCATCAGTGATGTCTCGTGGTTGCCTCCTGGTGGGGCACCACCCTCAGAGCCCTGGTAAGTTGGGAACATACAGCCACTATAATTTTTCCAAATGCCCCTTGCTAGGAGTTAAACCATTCCCACTGATCCTAGGCTCAGGCCATTTCTAGCTTCAGTTGTAATTGGAAAGGACATCTAGCACACCCTTAATCTGATGGGACATAGATATTTCCAACATAATTCTGAAGAGGCCAATAGAGAAACCACAGGTAGAAACCCATCCTGATTAGCACTGGGACCCCAAGCAGACTTCAAACCTGACCAGCACAGAGACCCAAAACAAATAGATACTTAAGTGACAAATACAGACTCCATGCATACCCCCAAATCTCATCAACATAGGGACATGAGGCAATATTCAGTCTCACCAGCACAGAGATCACAGGTGAACCCAAAGCCTCAGTTGGTACAAACACCCTGTACAGAACACAGAATTGAGTACCATAGAGAGCCCGGACAGACTTGCAACGTTATGATCCAAGAGAACTTAGGTAAAACCCCTACCTGACAAACACAAAGACCCGCAGCGGACCCCCAATCTGAGCAAAACAGAGAACCCTAAGTGTAACTTAAACAATTCAGCACATAGACCTCCATAAGTCTCAGAGAATGCTAGCAGAACCCCAAGTTGTCCAACAGAGACCTCTGGTTGATTCCTACATTACCAGAGCAGACACCCTCCCCACCAATGGAAATCTTTACATACACAGCAGCCTAGGGCCAACTCTCAACTTTACTGGGCACAGAGGCTCCCAACAGACCCCTCACATGACCATCAAAATAAAAACAAAACAAAACACAAGTATACTGCCATCCTTACAGGCACAGAGACACCAAGAAGGCCTCTATCCTGAACTGCACAGAGATCATTTGTGGACCCCCCACCATCAATTCTCACAGAAATCACAGGTACACACCCCATAGCAAGCAGAGTTCCAGGAAACCCAAAACTTGAGCAGTACAGACTCCTAAGACAAACACCAATTCTGACTAGCACAGAAACCTCTGGAAGATCCTCAATCTTATCAGAGCAGAGACTCCCAGGAAACCTCTAACTTGACCAGCAAGAAGACACCAGAGGAACACCAACCTGACAAAAGTAGTAACTCAAAGACCCCAATCTGAACAGCAGGAAAATCAAATGAGACCTCCAACCTGACTAGAACAGAGACCCCTAGCAGACCCCTATTATTACTGAACAAAGACAAACAGAAGACCTCTGACATTAACACACATAAACCCTTGGCAGACCTTTAAATAAACAAACTCAGAATCCCAAGGCAGCCTCACAGCATGACCAGGCACAGAGAAATCAGGTAGACCCCCAAACTAACCAGCACAAAGATTCCTAACATGACCAGCACAAACACTCCTCAGGAAACCCCTAACCTGACAAGAACAGAGAATGTCATCAGGACCCCAAACCAATCAGCACAAAACTACGCAAAAGTCCATAACCTCAACAACACAGAGACCCTCAGAAGAACCACAATTAACCCAGGATGGAAACCCCTGACTGATTGCATCCTGACTGGAACAGAGACGCACCTCACCAACCTCAAACTAGTTCTCAAGCACATCCTCATCCAAAGAAGCACATCTAGAATTGTCCCTAAAATGATCCCCAGAGAGACTACTGAAAGACCCTCAACCTGATCAGCACAAACACCCAAGCTGACCTAAAACCTAGCAAGCACAGAGACCTCCAGTAGACCTTTCATCTAACCAGAAAAGAATAAGCAAGAGAAAGCCAACCTCAACAGAAGTGTACCGAGAAGACCCCCAAACTGAGCAGCAGCAAGATTAAACCAGACCTCTAACATGACCAGTACAGAAAGCCCAGGCAAACATTTATAATTAATGAACACATAGAACCCAGAAGACCCCTGACATGACTTGCAAAGATATCCCTGGCAGACACATAAGAAGACCATCACAAAAATGTCCAGATGAATTCAAATGTCACAAACAAAACAACACTTAGAAGACCTCAACCTGACCGATATAAAAACCATGAGAAGAACTGAAAAATCTCCAGTGCAGACATACTCTATTGATACAAACATGAACAAAACATGGAAAACCCAGCAACTGCAAACTTCACCAACATAGAAACCTCAGGCCGAAACTCAATATGAAAAGCACAGAGACCGCTGAAGATCAGGAACCTGACCAGCAAATAAGAACACCAACAGACATTCAACCTGATAAGCACTATCCAGCAGTCCATTAACATGACCAGCAGAGAAATCCCAGGTAATCTTCACAGAGACCAGAACTGATATCCCAAGCAGAGAGAAAACATGACGTAGCACAAAGATCAACACCACATCTCTTTCCTAGCCAGGACAGGGAACCCACATAAACCCCCTTATTGATCAACACCCAAAACCAATGATCACAGAGAGCCCAAGGACACCCCAAACCTGACCATCACACATAACTGCAGTAAAACTAAACCTGACCAGAAGAGAATCCACATTTCAAACGTCCAACATGAAAAAAAAAAAACAAACAAAACAAAACAAAACAAAACAGAGATCTCATTCACACACGAGGCCAACGGAAAGACAATAGCAGACCCTAAACCTGACCAGGACTAACACTGGACAGATTTGAATTTGACTGGGAAACGAAACCTCCACCAGACCCACTATCTGACCAGCACTGTGTCTCAGACAGAACAGTAATATGTCTAGCAGAGAGACCCCAAGGCAACCGTCAACCTCAACAGCACAGAGACCAAAAGAAGCACCCATAGCGGAATAGCAGAGACACATAGGACCCCACAACTCAGCAACACAGAGGTCTCCAGCAGATAAAAATCTGAACAGCACAGAGATCATCAACAAATCTAAAACCTCTCCAAGACAGAAATCCTAAGCAGCCACTCAAGATGACAAGCACAGATATGACAGCAGACCACGAACACGACCGGCAAAGAAACCCCCAATAGACCTTCAATCCCACAGGCACAGTACCCCATCAGTTCCAAAACGTGAGCAGCAGAGAGATGAAAACTGACCCCAAACTGACTGGCCCAGAAGGCCAAGGCATATATGTTCAACATGACCAACAGAGTAACCAGAGGGAGACGCTATGTCGGACCACCACAGAGTCACTAGCAGACTTTGAAGTACACCAACACAAAGACCCCATGCATACCTCCATCCTGACAATCACAGAGACCCCACAGAGGCACACATTGAAATGTCATACAGACGCCAGAAAGAAACCCAATCATACCAACACAAACATACCAGAACCCAGTCAGACCTAAAATATAACAAACAAGAAAGACTACAGGCTGATCTTCAGCACACAGATTAAGGGCAGATCCCCAACCTAACCAGAAGAGAGATCCCAGGCAGAAAATAATACCATCGCAGAAACTTCTGAAGACCAAACACTGGACCAGCAAAGGAACATCTGATAGATCCCCAACCTTAAAAGTACACAGAACCTCAACAAACCTGCAACATGACCAAAGCAGTGTCCCCAGGTAGATGGTCCTATGAACAAAACAGAGACCCAAGAAGACACCTAACATGACCAAGACAGAGAAAAAAGGGAGCCTATGAGGCTCATTGAAGATAGACATTACCAGGAGAACCCTAACCTGACAAGCACTAAGTGTACAGGCCAATAAATAACGTGACCACCACAGACACCAGTAGATGACCTCCAAGGTGAATAACAGAGAGATTCTTGGCTGGTCCCCTCCTAATTGTGAATATAGATACCTAGCTTCGCTGTAACCTGAGCAGCAAACCTCGAACATGAAAAGTTATGAGACAGCTGATGAACCGCCAATTTATCAGCACAGTACCGTACCATTAAAAAAAACAAAACAAAAAATAAACAGCAAAGATTCAAGCAGAGCCCCAACCTGAACAACACTGAGACTTCTGGCAGAAACACAACCTGTGAGCAGAGACCCCAGGCAGACCTGAAACCTGAGCAGCAAAGAGACCTCTGAAATACACTTAATATGACTGGACACATAAATTCCTCTATGACCCCTAAACTGACCACCATAGCGATCCCTGTCAGACCACCAACTAGACCAGTACAGTGACCTCCAGTAGACCTCTAACCTGACCAGCAAATAATTATCAGAAGATTCCATACCACAGCAGGAAAGAACCCAGATATCCTCCAAACTGAGCAGCACAAAAATTAATCTAGATCTCCTAGTTGACCATCACAGAGACCCCAGAAAAACCCTTATCTTTACAGGAGAAACAGAAACTCAGAAGTGTCATGACATGACCAGGACCGAAAGCCCTGGAAGTCCCATCAACACACCAGCACAGAGACCCCTGGCATTCTTGCAACATGAGTAGCCCAAGAGAATTCAGGCAGACATCAGACTTGACCAGCACAGAGCCCCAAGAGAGACCCCTAAGATGACAACACCAGAGACCCCAGGCAGACCACAAAACTAACCA